>VZTL01078912.1:0-10177 GCA_013400535.1 Scopus umbretta
CCATGGTAGAGGTTTTGCTTACCCCGCTCCTTATTTCACTGAGAAGTGAAAACTCTTGTCATACCATGGTCGCTAAGTCCAAGACGTCCTCTGACCACCACTTCTCCAACCAGTCCTTCTTTGTTTGAAAACAGCAGGTCAAGCGAGGCACCTCCTCTGGTAGGCTCACTTACCAGCAGTGTCAGGAAGTTGTCTTCCACACACCCCAGGAACCTCCTAGACTGTTTCCTCTCTGTTGTGTTCTATTTCCAGCAGACGTCCAGAAGGTTGAAGTCCCCCACAAGAACAAGGGCTAATGATCTTGAGCCTTCTGCCCGCTGCTTGTAGAATACTTCATCTACCTCTTCACCCTGGTTGGGTGGTCTGTAACAGACTCCCAGCAGGATGTCTGCCTTGTTGGCCTTCCCCCTCATCCTTATCCATAAGTACTCTGCACTATCATCCCAATCGAGCTCTACACAGTCGAAGCACTCCCTAAGATACAGAGCCACTGCACCGCTTCTACTTCCTTGCCTATCTCTTCTGAAGAGCTTATAGCCATCCATTGCAGCACTCCAGTTGTGCAAGTCATCTTGGTACAGAAGAAACCTGATTTCAAAACCGTTTTGGAGAAGATGCTCCAAGGCACAAATGGGAGAACTCACTGGAAGTCAGTACCTCTTTCCACCTCTCTGCTGGTCTACCTTTGCAATTATTGGCAAATTACTTGCTGGCTCATCTCTGGTAAAAGAAATGCCATGTAGCTGCTGGCTGGATGAGTTTCAGTTCTCTGCAAGCTAACCGAGGTGATCTCTCAGTTGCTCTGTGTGCTTTCTAAATAAGTGGGGAGCAGATGCATTGCCCCCGTGCTTCATGAGTGGTGGGGAGGGAGACTGTGCTCTGCTTCTCATGCTGAAACACAGGGAGAATTGAGGAGGGCAGCTTTTCCCTGCTCAGGGGGACTCTTCCATAGCAGCATGGTGGAAGTAGTAGCTCTGCAATCTGTACATCAGTGAGAACACCTTCCCTGTCTTCTTCCATACTGATGTGTTTCATGATGTGTGTAAAGAAAGCTTTTCCTTCTCCTGTTTTAAATAAATCCTGTGAAGTCATTGGTCTGTTCTTGCCTTGGTGAAACCAGTATAAATGTTGTTGCTCCATGGCCCTGGGGACTTGCACTAGCCTTTCACCAGCACAGGCAGAGCTGGGAGGGGAGCTGCTCACCTGCTCGTCTCAGTAAGCCCACGGCTCTTGCTCCATCTTGGTGAGAGGGCCACTGCAGAGTTGTTCCTCCAGCCCTGAGGCTGGCTTTCTGCACGACCATCTGTTAGGATGGATTGGATCTGTCAGTGTTTACAAATTGTATGTCACATTATATATATATGTAAAAAAATTCAGGTCTTTACACTGCTGCTTGGGGGCACTAGGACAAGAGTATGATGAAGCCCATAAGCAGTTGTGTCTTGTTAAGTATTCATTTGCACTGTTGGGAAGGAGAGAACTTACGGAGGAAAAGTCAGCAGAGGTTGTTCGGGAGAGCCATAGCAAACATCTCTCCATCTCCACTCTTAGTTTGTAACAGGCCTACCTTGGCCCTTGGATCAAGTCTACCACAGCAGTTTGCCTTCTTAGTATATGTTTAGTTGGGATTCCAGTAGCTTCTGCCTTTTTCCTAGGCTATCCCATTTGTTATTTCTCACAATGTTATTTTCCCCCACCTCCTCTGTTGGGGTAACTGGACCAGCCACCCTCCTCAGCTTGGGCCGTGTAATGGATGGATGGTAGGGATGGATTGCTGCTGGGGTGCAAGCACAGCCCCGGCAAGCAAGCACAGTCTGCCTACTGTTCACCTGGGGGTTCCCCAAACCATCTTCTGTGCAGTGCTCCTGCAAGAAGACAAAACATCAAACAGGTTCCCCAGGGTCTTCCAGAGCCCTCAGTTACTTACGGGCAATAGCGTTGCGCTGGGCATGAAATCAAACATTCTGCTAACAGTTTTAGCTAGATCCAACATGTAATTCATTTACAATCTAAACAGAGTTTTACAGGAATTGTGACAGAGCTTAAAATAGGCCAGTGTTAACCCTCCTTTTTTTTTTTTTTTCCTTCATTTTGCTGCATAGATTCAAATCTAATACAAATTGCAAGTGATGACAAGTCTGATATTTAGAAGAGCCAAATTTAAGTTAGTGGGCATTAATAGCTAGACTGTAACAAAAGCCATATTCCTTCTGCAGTCTCTAACTGTTTCCAGAGTGTGAACAGCTTTCTATCCATGTGGAAAGCAGGAAGAGTGCAACACTGGCCTTTCCAGTTAGCCACTAAAAGGATAAGTACTGGAAAAGATGTACCATAATGATATGGGAAGGGTGTTGGGGAAGGTCAGTAAATCTGGGGAGGAGGGGAGTGAAGGAATTATTTTAAGTTTTGATGTAGGAAAGATTTCTTCTCTTGATTGTGGTGTTATTTCTGTTTCTGAATATTGCTTAGAAATATTCTTCCTTAGCTGTAACTTCATAACTCCTCCCTGCAATATAAACTCATCTATAGCACTTGGAAAAGCTGCAGTCTTTGAAGTACTGAATGGGAAGGGGAAAGGAAAGGAAAGGAAAGCAAATGAAAGCAAAATACTGGAAGGTGATAGGAACTCTACCTTAATTTCAGAGAGACATCACCCCTGAATTTTCATGACTTCAAGTTTAAACTTTGCATTATCCAGTATTCCACCTATTTCTGCAGCTGTGCTGATACTTTTAGTATGACAGTGGATTGGTTGGTAAACACTGTCAAGATATTTTATTTGTAAGGGTGTGTTCTTGGGAGCATATATCGGTCCTTGCTTGCCATTTTGAAAACCTAGCTGATGCAGATTTAACAAATAGCTTAAAGACCTAGAATTCCAAAACCAGAGACAGTTTCTGGAGAAAATGTCAACAAAAGAGTCTAGTCTTAAATGTATTAACATGCAGTATGGAGCAAAGATTGGTCTTGATCAGACACTCCAGCTGGAAACCGTTTCTTCTTCTTTGCCTTTAGGTGTACTAGAGAGCCAGGGGCACAGGTGTGGAGAGGTTATCTGGTAAGACTAGAGCCCTGAGGAGGTAAGTGCAGCTGTCAGGGGCTCATGGTTGGATGAGGAAATATTTGGGCAATGTAAAAGCAATGACACTATGTTACTGGCAGTGGAACATTGGACTTCATTGTCTTTGAAGGAGAGCTTTAATTGTTTGGGCTGACAAAACTGCCTGTGTGGGGTTTTTTTTTCGTTTTGCTTTCACTAAAGAAAAAAAAGGGAGAAAAGTCCCAGAAATTCAAATTATATGCACCTGAGTCAACACACCCTTTCCTCACCTCCCTGAGAAGGGTAAAGTGGTTGAGTGGGAACTAGATCTGACAAGACACTAGTATATCAACAGTGTTGGTTAAAAAAATACATGCTGGCACTCCCTGGAGGGAAACACAAGCCACCCCAACCGCATATTCCTTTTGTTTTCTGTGCGTGCACCCAACTAAAGGTGCGGGTGCAAGCAAGATGGCTTATTCTCCTCTGTTATGTACCATGAAGTCTGACACTGTCACCCAGTACTGTGGATGATTGTTTTCACTTGTGAATTGTACCAGCCTGGCAGGGGAATACGTTCACTTGCTTTGGGTAATGATAGAAGGCACAGTGCTGAAGCATCAGGCTTCATTTTGGAGTAGATAATTTGTGTGCTTGGCCATACCTATCTTGGATCCTAGCAAACGCTCCAGAAACAACATGCCACAGGGATGGAAATCTCCTGGGGTATTTACAGGGAAGATAAAAGTGGGAAAGAGCTTGTGGGGGTGTGGACATATTACCTGGTGTCCTGAGAAGGAAACTGTTTGCAATCACCATGTTCAGCATGGCATCACCTGGAGCTAATGAGGTCACTGGGAAATGCTGGGAGCAAGCTGTGACCCTACTGGCTTTGTGCCTCACTCCAGGTGAGAAGGAGCCACAGATTAGGACTCCTTTTTGAAGACAGAATTTGCACGGATGAGGATGTGCTTGTTTCTAGCTTGTATTTAAAATGCAGATGAAGGCAAACTAGTAAGCGGCCCTCTCTGCTCTGTAAGCAGATAGTTTCTTCTCTTTTTTAACTAAACTCAACAAGATGCTTAGCAGCCTTGTCTTTTGAAAGGTATGGAAAGCAGGTTCAATACACAAGACCATGATTGGTCATCCTGATAATACAACAGAGGGAGATCTGGTGTCTCCTGGAGCACAACTCATGTCATGCACAACTTGTCTGCTGTTCTAGAGTTGGGTATGGAGGGCTCCTTGCCGGGGACTGTGCTAGAGTGTTGCGAACACAGTGCCCTCACGCTTATCTCCACTGAAAAAGGAAGGAACCCTCACAGGGGCCAGCTTTTATACTCCAACTTTTATCCAATCCTGTTAAGTGCCTTCCCTCCATAGATAAGTGGACCCTGCTGCTACTTATCCTCCAAGATGTCAGCTCTGTGTTCAGGTGGGATCTCAGGCCATAGTCCAACTGCTTTTACAGGGAGAGCTCTAAAACTCATGTTTATCGTTCGTTCACCTATTTGCTTTTCTGAGTGTGTGTACGGGCAGGCCTTCACCTGCCTGTGGGCAGCCTGTGTCCAGCAGGAGAACAAACACTCCTACCCACACCTGGCAGAGGGTGAGGTGATGCAATAGGATGTTTGTGTCTCCACTTTTGGTATGAGTTTGTATCTGTTTGTTTGCTTGCCTAAACTTACCTTGCAACTTCATTTGCAATAAAGGAAGAATTTCATATCAATTGCATCTTTTGCCAGCCTGGTCAGACTTGAAGCTTAGCACTCTACCATTAACTTGTGTTCAATGTACAGTGAACAAGACTAATTTGGGTGAGCAAATTCAAGCAATGAGTATTTGGGGGAACAAAAAAATCCTCTGTTCAAGGTATGTTTCGGGAAGATACCCCCGTGTTTGCAAAGGCAGAACGGAAAGTGAACAGGGAAAAAACAACCTTGGAAATGGTTTGGGATAGTGTATATCTAGTGCAATTTGTTCCAAATAACTCTCTGAAAGCCGGAGAAGGGGAGGAGCAGAGGGAGTTGACTGAAAGTGGTTTGGTTTGGTATGAGTAACTTCTAGCAGAAGCTAGATCTCTTTAAACAGAAACAGATACTTCCCACAATGCAGTGAACTTGGCTTGTTGTCTCTGTGCCAGCTCCGAGCATGCTGCTGGTTTTGAAGGTCAGTGTGCATTGAAAGCTATGCTTCTGGGAACAAAACCAACTTGGAATGTCTTTATTTCCACTCATGCAAATATCTTGCAGTGCTTTTTCTGCCTGGTGCTGGCGTCCTTTACAAAAACAGTAGCGAGGCACTTCCATGAGCCAATACCGTTTCAAACCTGTGAAAAACCCCTTTTCCGTAGATGCTGATGGCTGTTCTGCATGTCAGAAAAAGTTACAATTTTAGCATGGGGATGTGTAGTTTACAGTTTCAAGGAATTGTAAAACCTTTTGTGGGTTTGTGAAGCCCCTGGGGTGGAAAGTAGTTTGCTGTAACAGAGCAATGGATGCTTTCAAAATCTCTGTCTGGGTTGGTCACTCCATAAACATACCAGAAGTTATCTCCATGTCCTCTCTCAGAACGTGGATTTGAGAGGATTCATGGGGTCATGCCTATCAGCACATGAAAGAGAAGGTGACACTTCTCAGTGGTGCGAATAGGTGCATTGAAGAAGGACAGACGGCTCGTTAGCTGTGCTGTACTGGCAGTCAGCCCTCTCTGTGTGCTCCCACTGGCCACCATGGCTGTGCCTGCTGTGTGGCATTGGGGCACATGAAAGTATGAGGTTCTGCCCCCTTCAGCACAGGGGACACAAAAGTGGTCAGTAGTGGTATTAATCCTTCCATGTGTCCCACTGTATTGGTTCAGGAGAACCTCAGAAGGAGAACCCTTGTAACAAGGTGATTAAGTCAGCCAAGCTTTTGCTAATCCTGCTCCAGAAAAGCTCTCTGCTCTGTGGTATCGGCCATGCTAAGCCTTAGTAATTCACACAGAGCCCTCAGTGGGTACTTACCTTATACTGCTCTGGTGATGCTAAAGTGCCCTAGGCCACTTCAGGTCTATAAAACTAACCTGTCAAAATGTAGAATATCTGAGTGCTCCTCTAAAACCGAAAGCGTAAAAAGAAATGGAGGACCCTGGATGGTGAAAATGATACTAGCATTTGTAGTACTTATTTCCATTCCCAAAAGACAATAAAATCACTGATGTGTTTGAAAGTAGGCTGTATTTCACTAAAAGCCAGTTTCAGGTACATCCAGCAGCATAAAAACAGGAAAACTGAATTGCACGCTCAATGTGTGGTTTATATATTACAAAATCAGTGTTATTTATGGTGTCTGAAGTGTTACATAAACTCTAATCTTAACAAGTGTACAGAGGAGGAACTTACTTAGCTTTTTCCTGCTTGGCTGAGCGTTCCACACCTGTTCATAAATGCTGAATAGCTGCATTACTGCTTAAAATACGTCTCAGAAATGGAGCCAGATCTTTAACTAAATCAATGAAGTATGCTGCCTTCCAGGAAGCCGTAAATCATTTTCACAAACTGAGAATCTCTTTCACCTCTCAGTTGCCTGTTTTTCCCTTGGGTATCTTCATGGATGTCATCCTATTTCATTCTCTCTTGGTATACCAAAGATATATAAAAGGTCCACATTTCTTAAGAAAATGTGTGTGAGGCGGCATTTGCACTTGAATTTAGGAAGAAGGCTGAGCAAGCATTTAAAGCTGGACCTACTGCATCTAGGACAAACTGCAAAGCAATTTGTTGTTAGGGGAATGAAGTTTTCTAGGTAATTTCGAAGGTGCTGTCTTATCCCACCTGCCAATTCAATGCTATTTGTATGGGCTCTGTGAATTGGGACTCAAGCAAAAGAAATTAAGGAAAATGATGGAGAAACTTCTTTATTTGTTAGGTCTGAGATGTTCAAAGCAGTTTTAACAAAAAGCAACTTAGTCTTGTTCAAGTAGGACTGTCATGGCAGATAATTCGGGCCTGACCAGGCTAATTGTGACTGGTAGTTTAGAGAAACTCTTTTCTTATTTTTAATGATTGAGTAAATGTTGTAACTTGCATAAATAAGTATAGTGGTCTCTTATCTTTATTGTTCCTACTTCAAGTTCTAGGCATCGTTTGAGTAGGAAGATCAGTGAGCAACTTGGGCAATGTGATAGTGATTTGGCATTCTTGCTTTTGAACAGCGTGAGGTAATGCTATGGATAAGTTGTGGATCCTGGCAGCAGGTCTGAGCTCTGTGTGTTCAGCTGGTCTCCAGCTGTGCAGGTATACAGTGACTTCAGAGATGCCAGGCACATGGAGCACTTTTTCTGCCCAGTGATTTCAAGACTTCCATAGTCTTGCTCAATAAGCTTTGAAGCTTGAGCTGTCTTTGAGAGAGCTTGAGCCATCTTTGAGCTCACCTCACACATGAGATGAGCTGTTGCCTCTGAGCTTCCATATTGAGCTTGTGTCCAGGTCTGAGCTGTCCCTGTGGCCCAGGGGGTAGACACAGAGCCTCTTGATCTGAACCACTTTGGTTCTGCCACCAAGTGGAGGTGACACAGCTGTAGCTGGGAGCAGCTGCTTTGCATGTAGTGATCTGACTGCAGGTATTGGTGAGGGATGCCAAGGAAAAGCCACAAAATGGGTATGTATTCATAAATTAAGCCTACACAGTCATTGTTGGATTGACTTCTTGTTGACCCTACCCAAGTTCTGCTGGGACACTGACGTTGGGTAGGTGCTCCATGCAACCGTTATTACAACAATGCCAACCTCTGGGTTTCTGTTCTCATGAATATGAAACTCAAAAGCAGGCCTTCTGTTCCAGATCAATAAAACTGTGTCCTCCCTAGTTGTGTCCTACAAGGAAGGAAAGAGGTCTCTCCAGATCTCAAATCTCAAGATGTGTTAAGCAAACAAGGGCAGAATGAGTGAATGTGGCTGGGTCTGGGTAATGTAAGGACACCTGCAGCTGGAAGCTGGGCTTTGGTGCGGGTGTGGTGCTCCAGGTTTCGTTGTGAAAGTTTCATCTAGCTCTGCACACCCTTGCCTCCTGACATCCTCCTGCTTGTATGCTCCCAAACCGGTGGAATTCTCATTTACTCATTTTTTAAATTTTGCTCTTTCATTTATATTTTTATAATAATGAAACTTAATGATGGTGCTACAGTACAGCACTGTTGTATGGCAGAGAATGTACTTTTTTTACTGTAGTGGGAAAAAAAAAAAAGCAAATTAGTAGCCCTGGTGGTATGCATGAACAAGGAAGTGATATGTCAAGAAATCAGTTATTTTCATTGCTGTTTGCCATAAAAAGGGCAATACAGGAAACAGCTTTAAGTTCAATTCATTTTCAGTTCCTTTATATAGCTATTAATATTAAAATGAAGCTTGTGTTGTCTCCTGCTCCCCTCCTTTCTGACCGACCCCTGTCACCCTATGAGTGTGAATGGCCATGCTGCGTCCCACAGTCCCTGCAGGCACCCAGGGACTCCTGCACCATCGAGGGGCCATGTTTCACCCCACTGCACCTTTCACTGCCCTGGAAGGTCTCTGGGGAGTTGGAAGGAGATGGTGAAGGTCGCAGGTGTGTTTTTCCTTTATGAAACCTGTGTATATGTAGTGGTCTAATCCCGTCATCATTTGCTATCCATCCTACGTTGTGAGCAGATGGTTTCTGTAGATCTGCATTTGATATTTCTGTAGCCTCAGCATTATGTGGACGCTTTATTTGGTAATCTTCCAGCATAAGCAATGAAGTGTCTTTGGAAAAGCTGGTATACAAATTAATAACAGCTGAGCTGATGCTGTCACCTGAAGTCACACTTTGTTTTAGCTAAGTGTAATTTGCCAGTATACCGCTCTGCTAGCTGAGGTCTTAAATTCCCCTCTGTGCCCAGTTGTAACTGTGAGTGGGTGGTCACAAGGAAGCTGCTCAGAGAAAAAACAATAAATAAATACAGAAGAGTTCTAAAAGTGGGTCCAGGAAAGGTCAGCCTCATGGTTTGCTGAGGTTGTAGTGCAGCGAGAAGATCTTTAAAGGGTGAGGAGAAGGATGTGATTGTAAATGGATTTTTCAAGAATTGAGAAAGAGGTATTGGTCGTGTACAACAAATATATGTAGGAGTGTATCCATGCTGCTTTCAGCATAAGGAAACTGTATGCAGGGGAAGATTTTTATGCATCTCTGGTACAAACAATACAGAGATGAATGCAGCTGTCTATGCTGACCGTTTTGTTACGAAAGCCCCATATTGCATCATTAGCTTAATCTCTCCAACTCCCCAAAGCATTTGGGAGTGCCCGAGAACCTTCTTGCTTGAAGTTATTAATAGGTTGTGATGAAGTTGCATTTCAAAGCTCTTCTCTGGATCAGCAAAAACCAGAAACACTTTATATTTTGCTTCCAATGAGAGATCTGAGGCTGCAGGGACTTCTCAATACAAGGCTGAGAACCGCAATGCTTGTGGAAGCACGGAGTCGGTGAAATTGGACTGACCCTGTACACAAGAGAGACCCCATCAGGAGTCGTTTAGACTTTGCTTGATAAAAGTGTGCTCTGGAGAGTATCCCCCCCACCACCACCGCTTGCTTAACTTCCTTCAGGTTAAAAATTTACTCTATATTTATTTGCTAATGTACCTTTTGCTCTGATGCATGAAGATGGTAATCTGACAGAGCCGACTACAGCAGTTTCCAAGAACACAGCCCCTAAAAACAGATCTTCCTTTGAAGTCGAAGGTGTTGACTCTACTGAGGGCAGTCCTTGGTGCTTATTCAGTTGTCAAATAGTAACAAAAACTTAACAAACATCAGGAAGAATAACTGGGAAATGGCATATTCAATGAGAATGGGAAGAGCTGTGAAATAAGTTTCAGGAAATTTTATGTATATTTAAAAAAATAAACAGACAAACCCTCCCATCTTATCAGCCGTATATCTAATAAGCAAAGTACTTGACATACAACTTCATAGCTTGGCATTCTGAGTCCCAGCTGGCAGTTGTGAGTGTCCTAAGTCAGTGTGATTTTGCTGCAGTATTAATACTTTAAGGCCTTTTACTGGAGCAAATACGCAGGTGCACATCAGAATTTCTGTAGTGCTACAGAAACTGTTTCCTTCTGTGTGGTGGGTTGACCCTG
>VZTL01078914.1:0-11111 GCA_013400535.1 Scopus umbretta
CCCACTGAGGTTAAACCACAACAGCCTCATGTGACATTTTATGTTGACCTGACACTCAGTAGAGGAATATTTTAATGAAATGGCAAAGATCCTTCTTCTCACAGTGGGTTAAAAATTCCAGGAATCAGAAACTAAGCAAGAGAGACGCAGCAGATACCAGAAGGTATGCTCCAGGAGCATGCTGTGGCTTCCTTGAACTTGCATCCTGGGCTCTCATTAAAAGAAAGCACAGGGGACAGCAGTGACATGGATTTGTGATACGGTCTGGGTGTGAACCCTCAAAATGTCCTCAGGTCTCCTGGCTTAGGCAGTGCCATCATCTTTCCACTAATGATCAAACCTCAGATACTAAATGGATGCTTTCAACCACAGAGGAGGCTGTGAGCCAAGACGAAGGTCACCATCCACATGGCATTAACAGCAAAATTAATTCAGTTTTATGTTCTCTCACGATAGCCTTGTTTTTGAATTAAGAAAAGGACTGACATTATTTTAAGAGAACTTCTAATCTGATTAAATTGTTTTTAGTGTAATTGGAAAAGCACTAATGAAAAGGAAGAGGCAAAAAAGAACAACAGATCCTCAGAGAGCTGCATGCTAGCATTTAGTTAGAAAAATTTAAATCAGTAATGAACAGTTCAGGTTTGCTGCTCACATCTCTAAAAGATATATTAAAACATCACACTCTACAGTCTGAATTCTTTTCTGTAACAAAGCAAATTAAAATCATGTCTGTATTCTCTTTTCTGAAATAGAATTAACCCAAATACTTAGATACATGTGTTATTTGGGATTTTTCTAACAGATAATTTTCTACCATTTTCTGTATTCTTAAAATACAAAAGATACTTGGTTAAATTCTGTCATGGACAGTAGGTGTACCATCCTAGAGCACCGCTGTATCATTATGTTCTCCTTTTCTCACAGAGTAGGATAACCATTTGGGTGAACTGTGGCATCTGAACCAACCAAATACTGTTGATACTGATGGAGTTTAGGCAGCTTTAAATCTGTGTTGTGTAAAATTCACAACTTTCTACTTTTAAGATTTTCTTCCCCTTTCCCTTAGTCCAGAAGAGAATACACATTCAATTTTAGTAAAATAATCTTTTGGTACATCTACAGGGACCATTTCTGATATAGAATTAAATTGTGGTGCAGGCAGAATCTTTATTACATTTACATGACCCCATAAAGATAACTTTAATAGTTCCCCATAGAGCAAAACCCTCCTTAATTTTGTTAATTATTTTCCCCCGGTTATGCTTAGCTATGTCTTCTAATTCAGTATTGATCTTGATACTGAGGTCTGTCAAATACTTAGCAATCTACTTAAATCCCCATTGGGGAAAAAGGCTTGAGGGACAGATCCTAGACAGAGCTAGTATTATATAGTTGCACCAATAATTCTAACCAGAAATCCTTATTTTCTGCCTGCCTTTCCTTTAATATGCTGGTAAAGGAATGTGTATTACGTTACAGAAACAAAGAAGAATTGAGCATGATTTCTGTCTAGAGCTTCTAAAATTACTTCTTCTGAATTGACTCCTGAGTCTATAACTGGTGATAGGGGTGATAGACTCCATAGCCCACTGAAAGGACTCACAGGGAGGAGCCCATCCCACTTCATCTGGCTTGGTTAGCCCTCAGTGAACACAGATCCGTAGCAAAACAGAAATTAAATGTTTTGTATAACTGATGAACTGATATTCTCATCTCATGCCTGGAATTCCCAGATGTACCTAAGGCAGCTTTTTCAATTGCTTCAGGAGTGCATTTTCAAAGTGAATTTTCCAACCATCATCACTTGTCTTGCTTCACGTTGCAGGGTGGCTGTGGAGTGCATGGACTGGATTCCCTTGGGATTAAATAACACCAGAAGATGCACTCCAGTTGCTAACAAGCATTCAGTCCATGTGAGTCCAGGATGTCCCCATCCCTAAAGCCCATTTAGTGAGGAATTAGGTTCTTCAACACTGACTGTTTCACCCTGCATATATATTCTCACTTCACTGCCTGTTAATGTAAATGTATCTTTAGATATAAATTCTGCCATGAGATATTCTTGGTGTTTGTTTGACAATTGGAGTAAGTAGCTCTAATCTATATTTACTTCAGAAACCAAGGGCACTCTGCCATCGACTCTCCTGTCCCACCACCAACCCTATCCATGGTATCTCCATGTGCACAGCCACAAATATCCCAAAAAGAGACACAAACTTGTCCAATTCTTTTAGACTTATCTTTTGATATTCTGATCTGGAAATCAGATAATAATGACAGTGAGAAAAAGTAAGTTGTTTGGCCTTGCATTATCAGCTAAATCAGAGGTATAAGCAGAAGATGTAGATTCCTGTTTGTTTTTCATACTGTATGCATTGGTGTACAAGTATTTCAGATATAATCCCAAATCCTGTGTGCTCCCAGGATCAGTGTAAATGTTCCCACTAGCATTGCCACCCTCAGACGATGCCATGCCAACCCTTGGCTTACCTACTGCAATCCTGTTGGTAACCGGTATCCTCTTCCCCCATCCATTCTAGTTTTAAACTCTCTTGATCAGTCCTGTCAGCTTATGCCCAAAGATGATTTTTCCCAGTTGAGACAGGACCCATTCCTCTCATGCCATACCAGTCTAGGAGGCTTTTTGCAGGTCTTTAATCCTACAATTCAATGAGCTGTTGACATTCATGTACCCACACATTTTTTAAACCTGTAACATCAGTAATATGGAGACTGTATTCATATGATCCTTACATGCCTTAGACCAGTCCTTCCTCACACATAGGACAACACACCAGCTTGGAAGTGTTTATAATAAATTAGCTGTATTGTGTTAATCTATTTATCTTGTACAAACTGTCTAGACAGAAATCCCCTCACATGCTCTAAAGCTGGAATGTTTGTGATTTTCAAAGTATGGATGTGTTGTGCTGGAAGTAAAAATTCATCTACCAGCTGACAACAGAGCAGAATTAAATACGGGATTGGTATTTCCTACACAGATTCAGTTTTGCTACTTATTTTTCATCTTCCCTTGAATGAGTACATCTAATATAAAAAGAAAAAAATGGACCAATATCCTCAAAGTGATGGTTTAGGCTAGTCTATCTGTTTCTTAACTCACACAGAGCAAGTATTTGGAAGAAATAGTCATCATAGACTGAAAGTCACTGAGGAGGAGGAATTAAAGGATCTCAAGAGGAGAAGGCAAGTGATTGATTTACATTTTACATTAAACAACAATATGACCTTGGCATCGGCAAATAAGAAAAGCTATGGCTGCTACTGATTCCTTTCTGTATTAGGAATACGGTTGTTTTCGGTTTGAATGAAAAGGATGAAAAAGCTATTAGAAGCTCTTGCTGAGTGACAAAAATGCACTATGTCTGGTAAAGAAATTCCCATAGGCATGGTTTTACAGTGGAGGGTAGATATGCAAATGGTCGTGTGACGCAACTAAAGGACACCCTTCATGTGAGGTCAGTTGCAGAGCAGAGCTTGGGACGGTAAGTTTTCATAAGCAGTTGTAATGAAGAATGAGTCTGAAGCAAAAATGTCATAACTGGAACACCACCCATAGACACTTATAAAATTCCACACCCTGTGTTTACACCTTATGCAAAAATTCCTGTTAAAAACAAATCTATGCTTGCCTATACTAAGACCTCAGTAAGCGTCACTTCCCACCAGAACAACTTCCTCTCTGTTCAGAAAAATGGAAATTTTACACATGAGAACTACAGAGCAGGTCACTTTGTCTATATGGTAAAACAATCAATTTTTTGCAGTTTCTGTATGTAGGGTGAAGCTGCATGCACAACAATGCAGAAAATATTCCCAAGAGAAATCTAAACATCTCTTTTTACAGCAAAGAAAGGATTTTTACCATTTCTGTTTGCTGTAAATCAGTACCCCTGAATGCACACACATCTTGCCCTTGCAATCTGAACAATTCAGGAAGAACTTTTTGTCTGTAATTGCACAACAATGCAGCCACTTTCCCCCTCATTTGAATTATGTAAGCAAACAGAAAAAAAAGCTTCTAGTAGTGCTTTTCTCCTCTTCATTCCAGACAACAGCTATTGAAATCAAGAAAAATAGCAGCAGCTGAAAGTTTCAGTTTAGCAAACAAGTCATTACTTAAATGAAAAATGAGCTTCCCACACTTGAACTCTACTGCTGGATCAACCACAGTCCACTTGAGCATATGGAGCTACAGAAATCAGAGAGAAGACCCATGTGAATGGACTTATACTTGTACCTAAGTAGAGTTGAAACACCCCTGAAGTGTGTTTTTCTAGAGTTGCGTAGAACTGTGAGTATCACAAAGCTACTCTTTCTCAATCATGTTTTTATTTTTAGGAAAATGAGATTAAATTCATTATTAACTGCTTGGGAACATAAACAAAGCATTACTGCAAGTCTTATTAAAGCAGAGGCAGGTCTAGATGAGAATCCTCTAATTAATTCCTTCTATTTCCTTCCTTCCTCCTCCTAATAACTCACCTGTTCAGCAATATTCAGGAATTTAGCACAATGTTAAATTGTTAAAATTTAATTGTTAAAACTCTGTTAATAAATATTTTGGTAATTTCTTCCTAAAATTTCTCTAAAGGCATCTAGAAGCTGAGTAATTGAAATATATGTTCTAGGGAAAAGCAATGCCAAGGTAACTAGCCTAGACTATTCCATAGATGACATTTTGAGAGGAGTAGTTCAGCAGCCATTGCAGTCAATGGCTCACCTCCAGCTTGGTCTCTCCTGGAAATGAATGCCAAAGTGTAAATGTGGAGATGGCTCCCTCTTTATTTTCCCAGGTGTGGTTAAAAACATAAACTGAAGCATGACCATCCAAATGGGAAATGGGATTCACAGTTTGGCAGAATCTCAAGATACAAATATGTGAAAAGTGAAAGTTTTAGAAGCTGTCTATCTTTTTTCCTCTGTTCTTGACAGTCTATAAGTCCAGTTCCACTGAGTAAAAGCATACACATTCTTGAGTGCATAACATCTGAAAACAGTACAGGAATAGAGACAACAATGTCTTTCCCAAGCATCAGAAAGTAAAGGTCTGATTAATTTTCCAACTGGGATAAATGACTGAAATTTCACTGAATTCAGCAGGTGCAGGTAAAGGCTTTGGCTTGTTTGCTGGTTTACATTCACCTTGGTGGCTTGACTCTGATCCTACCCAAGACAAGAGATGTTGATCTTCACTGAAACTCACAGCAAAACTTCCCTGTCTTCTATCAATTCCAAGCTCCGTTTGAGAGTAGTCTCACTGATTTTAGTAGAGTTACATCAAAGTAGAGGAAAATCAGAACTGGGATGTTCATATCTGAGTTATGCCTGATGAGCAAATGACACTTAAGATGAGTAAGTATTGCCTTCAAAAGTCTTCCTGAAAGTGGAAAAATACATTTGGTCAGTTTATATGTAGGCAAAAGCAAAGCAGTTGCATGGATTTGGTGATGTGCCACATTAGATAATGAATAATGCTGTTCCCCATTTTTCAGAAACCAAGGATGATTCACTTTTTAGATACAAATAATATGGTGCCATAGTACATTTTTGAAGGATATGTTTTCCATTCTATATCTGTCACATTTTATGCAGTGTGAAATCTGTGTAAACACTTGATATTCTCTATTGGTCACCGTATCTCTTCATGTTAGTACACTACACATTCTGGATATGAAAGACACTTTCTCCAGCAATTATGTATAGATTCCAGCATTAGTTAAACCAGCTGTATATTAAATAGCCTTTAGTTTATAACTTTGTTTATAGACAGTAAGTTTTTTTACATCTACTTATATTTTTATTGATCTTTTAAATAAAATTGCAGTTACTGTAAAGTAAAAAAAAATGAAACTGGTAAATATTAAAGTTTCATAAAAACTCCAGATTCCACCTTACCACAGAAGTTCACCAAGCCCCAAATTACTGTTAGAGGTACTGTTACTAATTTCTACATCTGTACACACCTAATCAAATAATCTGGACATTGGACATCAGGAAGATTAAGAATTAAAAAGTAGCTTGAGCAAACACAAGACCCAAGGACAAGAATAACCCTAATAAATGATAGATGTAAACTTTTGTTAGAAGGTCAGATTCTTGTAAATGTGCTGGGGAATTTTACTGGAAAATGTCAAGAAAGAAGTATGCTCCCTACTCATGAAATGATACAGAGTGTTAAGAAAAATTTTAAAATATACTTGTTGGAGTCTTAAAAAGATGGATATAGTTATGTTAAAAAAACAATTAGTGTTTATTAGTGACCACTGGAATTGTATTTAGTTAACGAGTTTGTTGTTCCTGTGTGGAGAGATTTTTTTCTCTTTGTTGGTTGGGTTCTTAATTTTTGCTGGTCCCAGATAGCTTGATCCTATTTGTATGGTGGTGACTGAGGTTATTGTAACAGGTTTCTACTTATTGTAAGTAGGAGCTGAGCTGGAACTGAAAGTGTGCTCACTGATTGATTGCCTGTCTGCAGGCAGTGGACAGAATGTGTGTTTCTTTTCAAGTTCAGAAAGATTCACAAAACAAATCTAAAAGGTCTAATTTTTCCAATTAACACAGTAAAAGAAGAGTGAGCTTTTACTGAATTAATTAAATACTGTAATGATACAGTTTTGAACTAGATAACTTGAAGTTAACATTGGATTCTGATCTTGGTTTTATTGCTGCAAACCTAAAAGCATTTCATTTATGTCCACAGACTTGCTCCATTCAAACAAGGTGAGCTCGCAAGCAGAACCATACGAGCTAAAGACAAACAAATATATCATTGGAAGGTACAGGATAACTAGTATCTTTAATTCTAAATACGATATTCCACATCAGAATAACTGAAAACTGTATTTGTTTCTTGTTTCCTCTAATTGCTTCTGCTGTGTCTAACTGTAGGATGTATTGCTCTAAACAATAATTTTGCACATGCCATGGTCCTAATTCTAATATCACAGATACCTAAAACGGGAGTGCAAAATTGAGCTCTGGATGTGTGGAATTCAGCACATCCAAAACAAAGATAAAACGAACAAACAAAAGCTATAAAAAGCTCCATCCTAAGCTCTACTCTTACTTTAACCTGAACAATGTTATAGAAAAAACTTGGGATGAAGTGCTCTTTTATTAAATGCAGTGGTTTTAATTCAGCCTGATGAAAAGATGCAGTTAGGTATCACTTTAGAGGGAAATTAATTCAGTGCATGACAGCAACTCCTTGAATTCTATGAAATAGATATAGGTAAAAATAGATAGAGGGAAAAATACTGCTAAAGGAAGCAAGGGGAAAATCTGTATTTAAAAAAATGCATGACGGATTGCGAGTGAAAACAAAATATTTACTCAGTTTCAAATCTGGCTTTGTTTTCAAGTTGGGATCAATTGCTTGAAATAATTTCCCTTCTGCACAATTCACTTAGGTATAATTTTACATTTAAAATAAAAGAAGGGGAAAATAAACCTCAAGAATAAAACTAACCTAAGAATATATTAGGTTATAGTCAAGAATATACCCTAACTGCTAATTTTAATGAAAATCCCAGCTTCAGTGGAACCACTGATAAACCAGGTTTCGTGCTGGACCAGTGATTTCTGTATTCAAGTCAAAATTTTCTGAAATGTCTTGAAGCCTTTGACTTACAGTACCGAGCAAGGCCAGTCAGATTTCTGGCTTCTTTTACTTAAAAGAAAACAGTAAAAAAACTGAAACATTAAAGTAGTAGCTTGATGTTTCTTTGTACGATGCCAGCCTTGAATGTATAGAATTTATTCTGATACTGTACTAAACCCATCCTGAGCAACTAAAGAAGTTGCAATTTATGTCGCTCCATACTAAAAAAAATGGTTTGTTACACAATCTGCTTAAGTAGCTTTTTTGCTGGCTATTGTATTAGGATAGTAAGCCTCTAAAGGAGGTGAAGTCTTCTTTTACATGCAAGTGCATAGCTCCTATTGAAGCCAAGTCAGCCCCTGAGATCAATATAGATGTAAAACTGCTGATTCTTAACAATGGAATGGATTAGTGGCAAGGTAATCCAAGGATTACACAAACCCAGCAATTGAAAGTAGTTCTCAAGTCTGAGAAAGGACATGGTTAGAAGTGGGTCATCTTCATAAGTATGTTTTTCACATCTTCACAAAAAAAATGAAGGAGGAAAGTGGCATTCTACATCAAAGGGAATTCTAGCTTTTAAAAATATTTTTAAAACACTATGAAACCTGTTCTTCTGTCACTATTTGATTTAATATTGTGCCAGAAGCGCCTGGCATAAAGACCCCTATTGTGCTTGGTATTGTACAAGCGTAGAGCCAAGAGGTGGACTCTGAGCCAAAGTGCAGATTTCAAGTGATTGGCACAGGACAACAAATCCATGCAGATGGAGCTGAGGCAGTATAGTAAGTCAAGAAGACTGAATGACGTCTTTCTGGGCTGGAACAGGCTAGCATATCAGACTCCTAAACACTGCCATTTTCCTGGTGGGAGGGAGACACTGAGGCAATTGAGGATAGTTGGAGAAGGCTTTGAAGATGACTGGGGCACATGGGAAAGCCCAAGAGAGCACAGAGATGCTTCTTTTAAAACCTAAGAAGTGACTAATGAAAACTGGCACCACCAGCTATTCAGGGAAATATCTGTGTCTCAGTGCAAAGATGACAGCTAAGATAAAAATAGGGCATTAAAGGACCTTGAGGATGAAGGAATGGCTCAGGTTCATTATGAGAAGAAAGAGGCAGTCAGGGCACAGCTGAAAGAGCAGAGTGAGGGGAAAGTTACAGCAACCTTCTAAGTGACCTAAAGAATAAAGCGTCCAAGCAGCTTGAGAAGACTAAGTCACATTTTAAAAGTGTTTCCCTCCCACCCTCATCCCCTTTTGGTCAGTTTTACTCCTGACCAATCAATAATGCTGAAGGAGGTGACACAGGAATGAATTAAGCCAGAAGGTTTATTCATCTCCTCCCTTGCAAGGTGCTCAGGGGTTGGCATAATGTCCCCTTCCCTGCTCTTAAAGAAGGAAAGCAGTACCAAAAGCCATCAACTTTTTTCCCTGGAAGTCTCCTTGTGCAATTACTACAGGGCATGCCTTTGTACATTAGCTGCCTCTCACATTATTAAGACCAGAAGAAGTCTTCTAGGTGGTGTCAGCTCAAAGCAGATACACACTGATGTTTTGGAAAAGAATGAGAAAGCTCTCTGTGTGTGCGCGCACGTGTGTGTGTGCGCGCACGTGTGCGTGTGCGCATGTGTGTGTGTGCGCGTGTGTGTGTGTGTGAGAGTGCATATATGTGGAGAGTGTATAGGGTGGGGTGTACCCAGGCGACAGGCAACAATGGCTCGACCCCAGTGCCTATAGCTTTGTTCTCACAATAACTGCTCTACCTGTATATGAACAGTCCAAGGGAGCTGGAACATCAACAGAAAGAGAAGATGGACTGTCCTTCTTATAACCGTCACCTTGACTACTGTAGCAGTAAGTCAGAGGTCCAGAGGGGACCTCTTCCATCTTGTCTCTACTCCTGGGGGCTTTTTATAGGAGGGAGAGGCATCTGCCTTTAGAGAAAATACACCCAGTAATGATGGTGAACAGTATTTAACCAACCATTTTACCACTTAGGACAAATTTGCAGATAAAAAGTACCATAAGACTGAAAGGCCTACTTTAGCCTTGTATTTACCTCCAATTCCCTCACTTGTTATGTGTTAAGTACCTTCTTGGAAACTAATCTCAGCTCTTTCTAGTTGTCTGTCGTGCCCTAGAAGGGCACTGGGCCTTTTCTTACTCTCTATTCATGTTTCTAGCTGCCTTTTATTGCTACAGCAGAAGGAAAAGGATACATCACATGAGAACACACCACTGACTTGGAGAAAAAAAGGGTAGATTTCATCCAAATAACCCATGGGAAGTCTCAGGTCCAGGCTTGGTCCACCTATTTAACCATAAGCCTGTATGTTTTCCACTCAAGGCCCCTTATACTGCTAGCACTCCAGTGTCCTGTGCAACCTCCACTCATCAGGACAAACTTTGTGCCGGGTGTGAATTACCCTGCCAGTAAAAGAGGCTGGATCCCGGCTGAGACATTGCATTGCCCAGCTCTGTTGCACGAGTGCAGTGGGAAACAAAAGGCACAACAACTGGTGCTTCATACTGTGTTTTTCAGAGCACGGAGGCACAGCACATGGGTGACACATGGCTGGGGTTAAAAATGTCAGTGTCTGAAATAGTTTAGTATCTTGATGCTTATAGCTGGATATTTCTGTTTGCCAAGAGAAGCAGACTAAAGCAAACTGGATAATTTAAGCGAAGCTGGTGGTTTCCCTGACCCAGCATTCAACAAAACATGCAGTTCAGCTGTACAGAGAATAATTTCTCTTATTTCTTTCCTTGATGCCAAGGATGAGACCAGATGCTAATTAAGGATAGGTAACTATTGAAAAAGGACCTGGGGGTGGAAGGGTGATTAATTCCTATCAAGTATTCTGCGCCGGGAAGCAGATTTCTGCCAGGTTCATGGCAGCCTTCTTACTTTTCAGACCTGGATGCAGAAAAAAAGACTTTACTTCTTTTCATTTACACATGTCTATACGTCTACTGTGGGGAAAAGGGACGGGAAAGTAAGGCTTATCCGATACGGTCCTTTGAGGGTCTACTTGGGGAGGAAGGATTTATCCACGGGTTCAACACCACACCCCCGGCCCCGCATACTGCCAGTCCCACGCTGCAGGTGGGGATGGTCCAGGGCAGGATCCCTCCTCCCCTTTCTCTTCTTCCTTCTTTTCCTCCTGCTCCTCCTTCTCCTCAGGTTTCTAATTCTTCCTGGGCATCCAGTAACCCTGCGAAGGGAGACAATACCAGCGCGTGTCCGCACTGATGGGTAAATTCAATTTGACGAAATAAATAAATAAAATCAACTGTCATTAGCTCCCATTTTATTTAGGGGAAGGGGTCAAATAAAAAAAACCCTGAGCGCTAATTGGAAACGGATACCGGAACGACCTAATGATGTTGGATTGCAGAGGGTTTTTTAATGCGTTAATACGATTCATTATTTCCAAAACCGACTTCAATGAGCCCGAGATATTACCTTATCTAATACAT
>VZTL01078962.1:0-11749 GCA_013400535.1 Scopus umbretta
TCATTCTCTCTGAGCACTTCTTTTATACCTCAGTTATCTATCGGTCTTTTAAGTCCCCGATAGGTGTTCTGTTCTTGATGTTTCTGAAAAATTACTTACTAGTTTTTAGGCTTTCTGCATGTTACTCTTCCAACTCCGTATTTGCTGCCTTCCTCCCCCCCGCCATTTAACAAAATAATGCATGATCTGTTCTGTTTTTTCTCATTTAAATACTACTTGGTCTTTTTGACTGGCATTCCTTGCTGCTTATAACCTTGTGTACCCTGCTATTGTTTAGGTCTAAGTCCTTCTTGACAGGTAGTATGTGTCTGAGCATCCAATAACATGTCTTGAAATAGTCTCCAGGACACCAGCAAAGGCTTTACTTTTATCTGTCCCTTTTAGTTTCTCATTACCAAAATTAATTTTTATGAATTTTGAAGTCCCTGTGTGTTAAACTGAGCATAATGGTAGTTGATTTATTGGCTTCCATTGCTTCGGCGAGATTATGAACCTAGCTATATTGGGGTCACTGTTAAATAATGACTCTTAATTAATAAGATTATGAGCTACAGCGTGCTCACTGGTCAGTGTGAGGTCAGGAATGCATTTTCCTCTGGTTGATTCCCTGCCTGGCTGCTCCACTGGCCATGCCTAAAAATTTAATCTTGCCATTGTGCCCCAACATGGTGTTTGCTCAGTCTGTGCAGAATTAACTTGCGTGTCTTGTTCCCCTGGCATTCGCTGACCTCTGTGGTCTCCAGCAGATTACACTCAGCATCACCATGCTGCCTGGGTGGCTGGAAGTGTAGTCCTAACCATGTACGTCTCCTGCTGGAGCATCAACCCATGGCAAGTCTGTGTTCTTCATTGGCACAGTTAACTTGTTAATCTGATTTAGCTCTAAGCTGTCTTTGCAATGCCGCACCTCCTCTCCTGGCACTCCTTGCTCTGCCTTTCCTGAATACTTTGTGTTATGCTTTCCTACTGTGTCTTTCTTCCACTGAGTTTCCAGTGCATCCACTGTATCAATATTTTTATTAAAACTAGACATTCTGGTTCTCCTGTCTCATTTCTTAGACTTCCAGCTCCTGTACAGAGGAACAGATGAATTAGTTTGGGATTTCTGTTTTTTCATTCTGTTTGTGTAACTGCTCTTCACGGTTTTGTATCTGACTTTTGCCAGCTTCTGTCCTGTCTCTTGATGGCTTCACCCCTACAGCATGAGTCATCCCAAGGCAGGTGCTTTTCTGCATATGCTGGCTTTCCTATCCCTTTAGCTAAAAGCTCTCCCATAACCTTGTTAATGTTAAATCCCAGCAGCTTGCTTCCACCGTGGTTTAGAAGTAGTATGCCTCTCCTGCACGGCTATCCTATTTTCAGAGTTTTCCCCAGTTTCTAATCAGTACACGTCCTTTTTTACACCATTTTCTCAGTCATGCAGTGGTATTTTACCTCCCTGCTCCTCTGTCTGGCTTCTTCATGGCACTGAGGGTATTTCAGAAAACATTAACATGCAGGTCTTGATCTTCAGCTTCCTAAAAGTTGCCTCCAGCTGCTCTCTTCCACCCCTCCCCATTTCACAGACCCAGGGGCCTCAAACACAGGATCCTCCCTGGCATGTCCAGACATCCCATGAGGTCTGTGATCTTACCAGGTGGGATGTTAGTCACCGTGAAGTCTACTTGTGTTTCACAAACCTGGTCATCTCTGTGCTTGGTAACCAGCTTGACCGCTCTGTAATTTGCCTCGTTGGGCAGCATTTCCCCCTTCTTGAGCTTTATTCTTTTCTACCATGAGACTTGTTCCCCTCTTCAGCAGCACCAAGACTGAAGTCAGAGGGGAGATGGCTCCACACAGTGGGACTTCAGCTCTTCTCTCCTAACTCTGTAGCCATGGCTGGGCCTCCACCTTAGCCAGATCTGCTTACTGATGCAGTGATTGGACTTAACTGCTTAGTCAGTGTCTTAGATCTCTTTTTTTTTTTTCAGCTGTCACGTTGTCTTTGCTTTTGCAAACTTGCATGCTTATATCCTGTGCCTTTCACACCTCCACGCAAAGCTACAAATCATGTGCACAGCTTGTTATCTGTCATCCTTATGGCATAAGTTTTAGGGTTAGACTTTCCGGACTCAGAGATATTAAGAGCAGTCATACAGGGCTCCATAATCATCTCACCCTGTGTGACTTCAACAGCTCTAATCAAGTGGCCTGTCTGCAAGATGAAGTTAGTGCTAAACAAGCCGAGGAGTGATTTTGCAGCACAGAAGCCGGTTTGCGCCTGGTACGGATGCTCCTCCTCGGGAGCTGCACAGGGCTCCTGACACCCCATCTGTGTGGGGAGTGAGTGCTCACAGCCCGGTGTACCGGCAGTTCATGTTTACGCTTACTGTAATTCTACGCAGATAAAGCCTTCGGAGTGCTCTTTGGTTGTTGCTGAGTTGGAAACAGCTACGATTATCTTATTAAATAAAGCAGGGTCAGAGCACAGTCTGACCGGCATGGCTGTGGTTGTGTTCCTAGGCAGGGCCAGTGTTTTGTGGGGTGGTGGGGCTGGCGACCGGCTGCACCCGGTCACTCTGTGGTGAGGAGAGACACACGGATGCGAGACAGCATCAGCTGCTTGGCTGCAGGGCCAGGGAACAGCTCTTGCCTGTTGTATTAGTACTGTAGGTTCAGCAGGTGGTGTTTGTGCTCGTGAAGTTGTTCTGTACCACCGTCTCTCCTCCCTCAAATGTGAAACCTCAAGGTGCAATCATTTTTGTTTTGAAAAGGTGGTCTCTCCATCTGAAGCTACAGATGCTGTAAGATCTGCTTGGCTGTGGGAATCCTTGTCCTTGGCGTGCTTTGCCCTGCTGTGGAGACGGTTCCTATCCACTGCTTATGGGGTGACTCCTGAGGGTGATGTGGTGTTAGGACTCTGTGTAAGAGACACGGTATGAGAATTACTTGCTCTGTTGTTCACATATAACATTGTCCATAGTTACTTTGAGAGACATAATTGTCTTCAATTTGTGCATTATACCTGGCCCCTAATTGTTCCAACCCCTGACTGGGGAACTGACATCAAAAAGCTACAGAGAGGAACTCAGGAGACCCTGTGGTAGTAGGTGCCTGGGAGCCCCACAGGTCCCTCGCAGGAGCCGCGCAGCCGCTGGCGTGTCCTTCAGTGCCAGGGCAGGGCCACTCTGCAGGGTGGACAATCTGTTGCACCCTCTGTGATCTCGCCAGGACCTCCCTGGCTGTCCAGGCGCAGGAGGGTCAGGGTATGCCCACAGAGAGTACCTCCTCTCGCTGCTCCGAAAGCAGAAGAAAACAGTGCAAGACATTCACAGAAATCACGTATGTGTCTGGGAAGTGGCTTAACACATTAGCCCAAACACACATTTTCTGAGAGTTGCGAGTCTAACCCCTGTCTGGAGGAACGTACCTCGCTGTAGGTACGGCACTGCTCAAGCAGAGCTGTAGCAACAGTCCTGCTCCTCTTTGGCTCTGTTCATCTCCGTGGCACCAGCTAAGCCTCTCACACATCTACCAGGCAAAGAGGGGCATGTACCTAGGTACTAGGATGAGGCACTTGTTCTCAACTACAGATGGAGCTGTGCAGGAGAAGGTCATGGAGGTGAAGGAAAGGATTGTGCATGCACTGAGGGCTGTTGTGGCGTCTTCCTGAACTATATTATCAGTTTTGTGACTCCTCACATACTGAAGTGGTGGCTGCTAGACATTTTGAAACATTCTGGCAAGGCAAGCCCATTCAGAATTCAGTTTTGGTCTTCCCTGAATACTTTCTTCCATCTTCTCTTGGTTTGTGCCCTTGAGATGTCCTCTAAAACTGACCTGAGTACATTTGGTCCATGATACATGCCTCGTAGGAAAGAACTTGGTCTCCCACCTTGGTGCTGCGTACCATTTCTTAAGCTGTAAGCTTAGAATCCTCTGAGTGGAGAAATGTGCCAGGCAGTCTTTATTCTGCCATTTAACTCTCAGCCTGTGTCTCATGTTCCAGCACCTTCTCCAAGTGAGACCTTGTGCCTTGGCTTCTTAAAGCACCCCATCCTTCTCTAGCTTGTTCGCAAGTTGTCTCAAGTGTGCTAACAGCTGTCCCATAGAGCTTCAGGCCATTGACAAAATGTAGTAACAGCAATGCTGAAGGCTTGATTTTTAGCTTGCTGGAACTGTTTTTCCTGCTATTTTAATGAATGTACAATTTATAAGGAATATATTTCCCAGGCACTGTCAGTGGGCTCTGCCAGAAGGACAGTGAGATGCAATCTCAGCCTTGTGGCACTCAGCCAGTCCATGGGTCCCAAATGGTCCCTCTGGTGCTGGTGCTGCCTGGCATGTCACCGAGCAGCGCGGCAGGGCTGGTGGTGGTGGCTTCTACCGCCCTCACCCCATATTTTAAAGTTACGGGACAAACCCGCTGGCCTGCTTAGAGGGTAGTTTCTATTCAAAAGAGCAGGCCCAGTGAGGGTGGTGAAATTACTTCGATGAGTAAGTCCGGTAGAGTCAGGCTCAAGTAAATGCTTTGAATGTGCCATACATGCTCTTTGCTGTGTAAGAACTAAAGATAGTCACGTGCACTGCATGTTTTATGCAAAGTTGGTCTAACTTTGAGTAGAATTAAAGCATCAATAACATAAAATAAAGCAGATTGGCTTTATTATTCCCCTCAACTGATGTAGAGAGAGATTAAATACCAAGGAAAAAGATCCCAGTGTTTTGTAGACAGAAGGACCATTGCAGAGTGAAAAAGCTACCCTTCAGGGACTCTATCTACAGGTCCAAGCTGTATAATTTTAAACAAAAGGGGTCATTGCTCTTTGCTACATATTCCCAAGCAGTCATACCCCTGTTTTTTTCCGGGGTGACACTTGCAAACTGTCAGTCCAGTCCCAAGTCATGATGGTGCATTATTCTGGGGGTGAAATGTGTTGTGCAGTCTGTGTTGACACCCCGAGTACTTGTGCTGTTCAGCCATGTGTTTGCTGAGCAGGGACAGTAAGAAATGGGCCACACCACCCCCTGTCCTACAGGGGACATATTCACAGTGACCCCTCTCAGATGCTTCTTGTCAGTGCCTTTGGTAAATCTCAGCTGGTCAGGGTTGGTGGTGGAAACCTCAGCATTGTTACTTTCTGCAGTCACTGCTGCTCTGAGCACTGAGATGAGGGACAACCCAGTGGGTCCACTTCTACTGCCATTGGGTCCCATTTCCACCTGCTGCAGCCATCTTTGTCGGCAAGCCTTGTCTTTGCATCATTTTGCCAGAAGCTGAAGCTTCTGAGCCTGAAAACGTTTGGAGCACTGGGCAAATGCCGTGGCTGTCACTGAAGTCAGGTCCCCATGTGAAGGTCACCCTGCTGCTGCGCTGAGCTCTGGATGCCTCCTGCCTGATGCCACCATATCTGCAAGAACTGTGTCACTGCTTTGATCCTCAATCAGACTTGGTGGTGGCAAAATATTTCTGGTGGCAGGGTAGACAGTATGCCCCTTCCCAGGTGTCTGCTAGAGGCGTCACAACAAGCCACTCTGCCCAGGCGAATGACTCACGCATGCTCCCTTTTTAAAGAAATACAGATGCGGAGTAAATGGGAATCAATTACACTTCCTACACAAAGAATCCCCTTGTTTTGGCATCTGACACAGACACATCCTTCCTTCCAAGGGAACAAAATTGAAAATTAATTTGAGTTCCAGGGAAATTTCAGTTATGAATATTCTTCCTCAGCAGTGACTCTCCTCGGCCGTATCACACACGTGAAAATCCCTGCAGCACCAGCTACTGAGCATCTGCCAGTGCCAGGGGGCCCCTTCCTGAGCAGCCACCCCCAGGACACTGCCAGCTCGGCTGGGCTGTGGTCTGGGGCTGTTCCCCATGGACAGAGCTGCTGCTCCTGCTCCTGCTTCCCCTTTCCACTGTGGGGAAGGGACCCGCTTTGCCCCAGCACCTTGCACACATTGCGATGAAATAAGCTGCTGACCTGAGCAGCAGCCCCAAGAGCATGGCTTTCCTTTGCTAGTGCTTGGACATGCCAGTCCCAAATGCTATGTACAAGGAGGCATCTGTGTTTGCATGTCTGAGAATGAAGAAGAACGGCTAATTTAACTGCCAAGTACCAAGGACCTATGACTCAAGGGGCTAGGATGTTCATCACAGCCTTCATCCTGCTGCTCTGTCTTCCAGGCAAAGGCAGTGACCAGGGACGGGGCGAGGTGCACGAGTGGTCTCCAGGACATCAATGACAGACCGTCTCCCTGTGGTCTGGGGGTGTCTGAAAACAGATCTATTTGCAACATGGCATAGGGCAAAATACCTGAACTGCTGCTTTGGGGCTCAAACAGACAGAAAGTTGTATTCATGTCCAGCTGAGGAGTACATTTCCCTATGTTCTTCCTTATTTTGCTTTATCCAAACAATAATATGGAAAATACAACAAGGAAAAGGAAAAAAATATTATTTCCATATATCAAGCAGGGTGGCAGTTGTTTCCAGATCTCTCTTATCTTTCTGGAGATGCATATTGGCAGCTCCTGGCAGCTGCAGACGTGGTCTCAGTGAGTCTGGCATGCTCATGGTGTCCCCTCATCACCTCTGCTGGCTTGGGCTGTGTCTCCAGCAGATCCAGCTCTCCCTGCTGAAGGTGCAGCATGTCGTGGAGAAACTTCCATGGCACCATGAATTCTGTTAATTCTTCAGGACTGAGTGTCTTACAATGTTATGGAAGAGAAAACATCATTATTCCCAAATTGTCAGTCCTTTGAGAAGAAATCTCTTCCTTTGTGCCATAGAGATCAGCAGTTGTCTTTGATCAGTCTTTGGACAATAACAGTTGTAGTGAAAGAGCGGTTACTAACAGAAGATCTGGATCTGAGTGACGTGCAAACCACAAGGAGATGGCTGCAGCCGCCCTGGAGGTCCTCTGGAGGCCATGTCCCAGACTGGAGCTGGTTTTCTTGTCTCAAAACCAGGACAGTTTGGCCCCAGCTTTCTTGGTAAAGTGCTTTACGGTCCAAGTTTCGAAGCTGCTCTTTTCTAAACAGAGTCCATGCCTGAGCAGGGATGTTGCTGTCAGGGGCTGTGATGTTTCTGGGATGTGCTCAACCAGGCACTGCTCAGCTTGGTACCTCTGCTGTCTTTGCTGGTGCCACAGCCCCACTCGCTGCCACAGATGGTCCCTCCAGCTCTCCCTGTGTTGCAGTAATGGCAGTGGCTCCTCTCTTACCTGTACAAGGAGAGGAAAATCTCTTAGCTGTACAAGGAGAGGACAATGAGTGCTACAGACCAGCCAAGAGACAATACTCTGCACACTCTGCCAATGCAGTGGGAGTTTCATGCAAAGTTGCTGTCTTCTCTGGATCTGAGGCATGTCCTGCGTCCTTGCACACCCAGGGCTGCTTCTGACGTTCGGGTCAGGAGATAGTGCAGTTGCTGTGTGCCCGACCTTGTACGCTGCACCGAATGACAGCTGCCTTTCTTCCCTCTGGGGATATTCTGAACTGCGTTTTGGCAGTGTGGGATATGCTTCTGTGCAAGTCCCTGTTCTTTGGCCTTATTTTAATCCTTTAACAGTTCCAAGCAGTTCCAGTAACTTCTGGACTCAACTGTGTCTGTCTCCTAGCCACTGTCCCTGTGATTAAGGAACTATGTGGGCAGAATGAGTGAATACCATTTGGTCAAATTATTTAAATTCACCATTGAGAGAGAGTTGGAAAGTAACCTACAGCTACCGTCACAAAGACAGAAAATGACTGCTAGAGTCCACGGGATCTGTGAGGGGGGGGATCCATTAGGAAACTCTGGATTTCCAGTGGCAAGGACAAAGAGGGTAATGATCTATGGGCATTAGTCCAGGCAAGCCATGGCATCAGCCTTAACAGAGTTCAGAGTAGCGATGGTCATGTTTGGAATAGAAATACTGGTACCTTTGTGCTGACTGTTGAAACAAACCTACAAGAGTTGGGATGAGTTTAGTTTGTCAAACTAAACAAGAGTTTAGATTGACAAAGGCAGTTTCAGGATCATCTTTGCTGGTTTCTCAGAGGTGCAGTGAGAGTTCATCTCTGGCTGAAGGGTGTGTAAGAAGGGTGCCTTGGCTTAAGAATCTGGTAAATGCACAAAGGAGAACTTAAAAGTGGGCCAAGAATCCTGTTCTCGGGTGAGCTGGCCAAGAGGTGCCATGATTTTCCTAAGGGGCGAAAAGCTAATGTAATTCAAGGAGTTAGCTATGGGCTTCTAATTAATAAAATAATAAAAAAATTGTAATGAGTTAAGCAAATAAAGAATCTGCAAAAGAGGTTCTCTGTATTGCTAATTTGTGACTCTGTAGATCTCTGCTGGTGCATGCATACACTGATCCTGGTGTTCTTGATGCATTGGGGTGGGTTTGGAAAAGCTCTCTGTGTGCAGCCTGTTCACTGTGTCCATAACGTATGGTATGTTCAAAGAGGTAGAGGTACAGAAGTATGTAGGTACGGCAACAACCAGCACTGTGGTACCAAATTTGAAGTGCATGGCAAAACAAATGGGATCTAGTTGCCCACTGAGGTGTCCAGGCTCCTGTCGCAGTGCGTGAGGTGGTTGAGTCTATGAAGGTGGGAGCAGAGGGCTCTACTCTTCTACTCTTGGTAGAAAGCACAGTGTGCAACTCCTGTCATATCTGTTGTGTTCGGTGGAAGTTATCAGGGCTCACTAAGGGTTTGAATGTGCTAGCAAGTCAGGGGAAGGAGCAGTGGCTGATGATACCGGAGCAGCTTAGGTGCTGTGCACACAGTCAAGGCTGAGATATCCTGAGCAGCACTTCAGGAGTCTGGGGACATTACTGACAACGCTGGAGAAATGCTGCAGGTGTCAGTCTCTGAAGATGTGACAATAACTGAATAATTTTGAGGACCAATGTTTTGGACTACAGTGTCAAAGTCTCAGCTCATTCTCCTCGTGGTTCTTGCTCCAGATGCCCGTATCATCTAAATGATGATACCCAAGGTAATTTAGTGAAGGCAGGAGGTGTCAAGTTGTGTGTTGCAGAGTCAGAAGTTGTTTGCCAGTTGTGCTGAGTAACCAGATCTATCTCGGTCTTTGTCATGGTGCTTTGTGGAGCTGCCTGGGCACCTGGGGCAGACCTTCTAGAAAAGGTCCTTCTAGACCTCTAGGTCTGCTCAGTGTCTGGCCGTGTACAGGGAGGTGGTGATGTGAACATTCATTTATGAGGAATGGAACGTGTACCCCAAAACCAGTTGAACACAGCAGATGCTGAATGCTATGTGTAGGGCATTGGGTTTTGACTGAGACACATGTAAGGACTTAGCAACCAAAATGTTAAAGGTTTTGTAGTCACAGGTTTTGCAAATTATTTCCTTTTTTACACAGTAGCTCCTGCCTTCTGCATGGTATGGGTTCCTCCACCTCTAGGAGCTGCAAAGCCACAGACCTTCTGGGATTGGAAGGTTCATGGTACCTAAAGTAGGGAGGGATTGATGAATCTCCTGTCGCTCTTGGGTAGCACTGACCAGGAAATACTGCTGAAATGATTCTTCTTTTTCTTTTTCTTTTTTTTTTTTCATAGAGCAATATTTTTTAAATACCTTGTCTTGAACAGCAGCAGCTTTTTAGGGTCCGTCTGGACCTTTGCCTCTATCCTCCAGTGAGGTCTGGGGTTTGGTAATCCTCCTGCAGCTCCCTTCAGTTATTATCTACCACAAACTTGTCATGCGCCTTTAGCAGAACTAGGCTTTCTCTCACCTTTGTGAAGAGCATCTGCCAGAGAGTGAGGTGCATGTTAATTCACAGTAGTTGCCTGTTCCTGCATTTTCTAGGCTTATCATACAGGTTGTCCAAATTCCTAAGGACTGTGATCTTGCAGGATAGGCAGGCTTAGAGGCATAATTTTCAGAAATCCTGTTATCTACTTTGTCAACTGATAAAACTATATTTTGTCTTTTCAGTAGGACTGTCTAAGATCTGGTGGACCTACGCAGTGATGTAAAACACTTTCAGCTGTCAGGGTGGAGAGGCACAAATCCAGCTACCACTGGGGATGTCTCACTGGCTGGGATGCACACAGAGTGCTTTAAAGAGTGAATCAATATCTGTGATTGTATAAAGGGAGACAAAACCTTTTAATTAATTGTCTCTCTCGGGTTTCCAGTTCCGCTCCGTCTTCTCTAGACATGTTTGTAAGGCTGTAGCCACAGCCAGGTGGAAGCGTTTATACTTCAGGGGAAGTAGTTCAAGGTCCAGACTAATCATTGCAGTAAAGCGTAGGTCAGTGCCCGGAGAGGAGGGTGCCTGCAGGACCTCTCCCAGCTGTCGCTTTGGCCGGCTCTCGCAGCCATTGTCAGTACGTCCTTGGTGGCCGACTCTCACGCCAGGTTTCTGAAGCATCTTGTAGGTCACGATTGCCAGTGCCGCTTGGCCGAGCGCTCCTCTTCTGAGGATTTGCGCGCTCGGTTGCTGGCCGCTTGGCCGACGTCGTCCCACGCTGCGTTTCCCTCGCGCAGTGCAGCGCTGTGCTCTGTCCTCACGGCGCTGTGGCGGGCGGAGCAGCCCCGCCGAGGTCCCGCTGCTCCTGACGGGTGCCGTGAGCTGACCGAGGGCTCCGCGGCTCCGGCTTTATATCGTTGCTCAGGTCCGCTGTGCTAATTAGCTGAAGCGCTGGTCTGGCAGCTGTCTGAGGAGGAGCAGGGAAGGCGAGTGACTCCCGTTCTCCCATTGCCTCCCTTTTCCCGAACAGCGTGAATCTGCCACTAATTGGCTCTCGTTAGCAGGTGACACTGCTATTCTCATTTAGTTGTGCAGAGATGATCTGAGACCAGAAGTTTCTCAGCAGACTGAACAGCAAGGTAAATGAGCCATGCTTTAGGAACAGAAAGGAATAAAATCATTTTGTACAAAAGCACTAGCACTCAGCCCCAGAATATTGGTCCAGGTCTGCCTCGTTATCCAGCTCGGGGGGTGCGTGGCAGGGAGGATGGGGGTCCTGCTCTGCTGCTGTGGCTGGCGGGGGTCCCAGCAGGGAGGCATAAATCTCTCAGTGTCAGAAACTGCCTCCTGAATTTTGGACAGAACCTGTGTCTTTTGGTCATTGTGTCAGGTCTGACCCAGGTGATACCCTAGGCAGAGCGTCTCTGAAGGTTTCTCCCATTTCTGAATTCAAGATCGCTCCCAAAATAGCTAATTGACAGCCAAGAGAAGTTCCTGTTGACCCCAGATATATGCTGGGGGGTACCCAGCTGGAAAACAGCTTTGCAGAGGCGGCCCTGGGGATCCTGGCTGACACAAAGTTGAACATGAGCAAGCAACGTGCCCTTGCCGGAAAGAAGGCGAACGGTATCCTGGGCTGTATTAGGCAAAGCAGCTCCAGCAGGTTGAGAGGGGGGTGATCTTTTCCCTCTGCTCAGCACCCAGAGAGCTGGGTCCAGTGCTAGGCTCCCCAGGACAAGAGAGAGATGGACATACTGGAGAGAGTCCAGTGAAGGGCCACGAAGATGATGAAGGGACTGGAGCATCTCTCCTATGAGGAAAGGCTGAGGGAGGTGGGACTGTTCAGCCTAGCGAAGTCTCAGGGGGATCTCATCAATGTGTATAAATACCTACAGGGAGGGTGCCAAAAGAGGACGGATCCAGGCTCTTCTCAGTGGTGCCCAGTGACAGGACTAGAGGCAACGAGCACAAACCGAAACACAGGGGTTTCCCTCTGAACATCAGGAAACGCTTTTTCCACTGTGAGATTGACTGAGCACTCGCACAGGATGCCCAGAGAGGTTG
>VZTL01078964.1:0-11329 GCA_013400535.1 Scopus umbretta
TTGTTCAGTCTGGAGAAGAAGAGACCGAGGGGAAACCTTAGTGCTTTCTACAACCTCCTGAAAGGAGGGTGTAATGAGGAGGGTGTTGGTCTCTTCTCCTAAGTAACTAGTGATAGGACGAGAGGTAATGGCCTCAAGTTGTGTCAGGGGACGTTTAGATTGGATATTAGGAAAAATTTCTTTACTGAAAGAGTGGTGAGGCATTGGAACTGGCTGCCCAGAGAAGTGGTGAAGTCTCCATCTCTGGAGGTATCCAAAAAAGCTGTAGATGTGGCACTTCAGGACATGTTTTTTGTGCATGATGGTGTTGGGTTGACGGCTGGCCTAGATGATCTCAGAGGTCTTTTCCAACCTTAATGATTCTATAATTCTGTGATAACATTGAACCTTAACAATAGAAAGACTAATAATTACTTTAAGCAGTCAATTTCCTTAAAAAATAAACTGTGAAAAAGAAGCAAAAAGAAACATTCATGTCAATATTCTTAGCAACACAAAAGTAAATTTAGAAAAACAATCTGTTAAAATACAATGGAATCAGAACTGTCTCAATAATTGCTCTTGTAAAGTGTTCTAGCATGAAGTTACAGCCATTGAAAAACATCATCCTTGAAGTATTTTTGTTGTTTCACATCTGAAGGAAAATCACTGAAATCAAAAGAACAAAACAGGAGCAAATAAAAACAAACAAACAAATAAACAAACAAAACCCCAGCAACAGCCACTCAAGTCAACAGAATGGTAAGGAAACAAGTTTTTACAGAAACGTTTAAACAGAATGGATAGCCTCAATCTCAAATACAGTGAGTGTCTAAGATTAAAAGCTGTCATTATCATTTGGACATTGAGAAGATTTTCATACAAACATTTTGAAATCAAAGACATTATGTTTAGTTACTTGTTTTGCTTGTTTTAGTGGCAAGCACTGATTCATAAATATCAAAATAATATTATAAAAAAGCTGCCAGTATTTCAATAAACAGAATGAAACACAGCATACTAATGTTGTCCTAGTACAAGTTTTCTTTCCTAATTTTCTGATTAATTGTATTTAGTGCACAATTACAGGGAGGTAAAGGCTGGGGGACAAACATGGAAGATATGTAGCTATGATGATTTCCAAAGCTAAGTATCAGGTAAAGATCACAGAGGTTGCAGATTCTTGAACTAACTTAAACAAATTAAGAAAAGACCTCATTAATGCAGTTCTGCTCATACACCTGAAGTGGTCATTCTGGTATCTGAAAAATACGAGTTTTCCAAATAAGACTTCTTCGATATTTTGTTTCACTCTCTCTAAGGTTTAAGAGTATGTGGAGAGAAATACAAGAATTATGGTAACTGTATGTCAATTTAGGATTTTGTTCAGGGAATACACTCTACTTGTATTTACAGTGCTAGTCTGTACAAAGCATCCAGAGAAGAATTAAAGACCTGACTTTTTTTGTGCAAACACAATTCTTTCCTCCACTCACTATTAAGGTCTGTAGCACCAAGTACAATTGGAAATCAAGATATACATAAGAATGTATGCATGTGTGTGAAATCTATAAAAATCTGTCCACCCAAAGCAAGATTTTAAAATTATTTTTTTCCCCAACAGGAGAATTAGATGACGTAGTTTAACTTTTGAGTAAACAGTAAGCAGGTAAAAATTCCTTAGGTAAAAATCAACCTATTCCAGGTATTATATGAACAAAAGCAATTTTCTAGATAACTCTCTGATTTGGGATTACACTTATTTTTCATGTTTTAAGAGGCTAAACTTCTCATATTATGTCAGTCTAAGGACATGATTAATTTACCTAATTTGAAATGTCCTATAGTTAGGTACCCAAGGCCCCAAACACAAGTTATTAATCCATGCCTTCATTTATGGTCAATGGATGCATCTTTAAGATTGAGTCATCTGATCAAATTTAGAGGTCATTTTCAGGATGATGTGATTGCCTCCTGGAGGTGCCTATCTATCTTTCTCAATTACAGTCCACTTAATTGACTGTCTCTGACAATAGCCTGTTACAGAGCTGGGTCTAAAAAAAATTGTCATACTCCAGGAATTAATATAGGCTGTATTTTTCCCACAGTTAGTACATGGATTTTTTTCCCCAGCAATTAGTAAAGACTGTATTTTTCATCAAACTTCTTATTTTCTTCATTTTCTTCATTTTTGAAATCTTTTTCATGAGGAAAATGTGACTCATTTTTTTCTTCTCTGGTAAAATAAAAGTTGTGTTTTTAAAATATACATTCATCTTTTAAAATTATAAAATCTCTTGAGTTTTATATCCTCCTCCGGTTCTCACTGTACTAATGTGACAAAGGACAAATTATTTTTGACCTTTCATTTCATCAGAAAAACCTTATTCTGATGCATTAGTGTCAAAACTGCCATTTGCTCAAGGAAATTTTGCTAAAGAAAAAATATTCTATCATGAAAGAAATGAGGCTGGAAAAATAAGTCACAGTGTAACAGTGAATTTTGATATATATTAAAGGGCTATGATTCACAATTCTAACATGTCCTGGTCAGTGTGGGAACCCACAGTCATAGGATCTGACAGCAATCAGGTTGCTTATTGCTACGCTTCAGTAGTACACAACTCCAGTTATACACTTAAGTGGACCTATTTGATCTATCATAAATACCTGCAGCAATCTATTCACAGCAGTCAGAATCTCAGTGCAGGCTAGCTTATTCTTACGTCTGAGAGTCTGACAGGTGCACCCTTAGGGTAAGGTCATCTCACATAAATTCAGATAAAAGTAGAATTTAAGTCTGAGCTACTCATTCCTAACTCCATAGTCAAAAGCGAAAAATAGTGATTTGTTTTAATTAACTTAGATGCCTATGTTGGAATATGATGAATCATCATCTGGAAACAAATAGCTTAAAATTTTGAGGCCATCATCCTCCATAATTTAGAATGTAACAAGAGTTGGATGTATATGGGTCTTCATTAGATAATACCAAAATGTGTATGAGGCCAGTACTCAAAAATATCATAGTTAGTCTTAAGATTAGAGGGTAAGACAAAGTTCTTGATCAGACGAGACACAGAGAAGAGCCACAAAATATCTGTACTATGGCATAAGGTTGCTTTATATGTATTTATGTGAGACAACACTTTAAAATAAATTAAATTATCATATTTAAGTTACTTAATTCTTGAAAGTGAATAAAAGGGAAATATAACTTACATGTAAATCCGCAATAAAAGGGCTTCGTGACCTTAAGACACTTCTGTACTCCCCTGTGCACCAGTATTTTTCTATGTTAGCTACATTCATTATTTTTCTATGAGCCAAAAAGCCAAGCATTCAGGTATTTTACTAAGAAATGGGCTGGATAGCCAGTTGAATTTTGAGGAATTTAAAAGAGGTTTACCATTTAAAAAAACAAAAAAACAAAAAAACAATATTGTAGGCAAGTATTTATTTTAAGAGATTCTATCTTAAATTACATTACAGTGTACTGTCAGAAAAGGGCTCAGACATGAAGGCTAGTAGGCTGGAAGCAGACAGTTGTAAAAGAAAATAGTTTTAAAGAGATTATGGAGGAGAGTTTTGTTTTACGGAGCTCATTAGCTAGTGAAAAGCAAACTTTGATTCCTATATTTTATTGTTCTACTTCCTAATTTCAAAGTATTACATGAAATAACATCCCAAAGTGCCATGGAAATTCCTCCTACATATACGCAAAAAAAATATTTCTTTTGTTACAGTGTTGCTTTTTCAACATGACTACAGAAATTACACCCACAAACCTGGCCGAAATGAAAAACAAAACAAAAGAAATGGAACAGTAATACAAGAAAATAAGGAGTTTAAATTGTTTTCATTCCAGTCTTACCCTGAAGCAAAATACACTTTTGTCACTGGAACCCTTTGCCTCTGAGAAAGTGCAGGATTTGGTATTGTTATACCAATTAAAGCATAGATCTACTCACATAGCAAATGGATTTTAGATTAGAATTCTGTATTCAAAAGCACATAGCTGTGTAGTTTAGAGAGAATTCATAACTGATATTCCACTTTTGTCAGAAAGGAAGTCCTATTTTCCACCCCACAGGTTCTAAAATTAATTCTCCAGTGAAGACGATTCATAAAGTACACCTAGAAAAGACACACACACACACACACACACAAATTAAGCAACCAACAAGCTAAATAAACAGAAAAAACATCCATGAAGGAAGGTTACACATGTTGATTTTTTTTGTATTTCCATTCTGATTAATTGGTAGATTCTAACCATCCATCAAATTCTGAATTTGCACTAAATAAACCCCTACCACTAAAATGAAATTGTTCCTGTACAAATGAAAAGTACAGCCAGCAGGATTTGGAAAGGCAAGACCTGCTTAAAATAATTCATAGGAAAATAGCAATTGATCTTGCTTTCTATATCCCATGACTCCACTTTACAAAAGATGACTATTATCTGGGAAGATGGGTAGACCATCTATAAATGTATCTTTTCTACATTAAGGCTGAAAAGTTTTTAATAATCATTAAGAGTATTTGAAAGGTAGCTCCTAGGAGCACTTCTAAAATCAAAGGCCTATTGTGCCTGTTATTGTACTATTACATAGAACAAAATGCAATACAAAAGCTGGGCACAGCAAATTCTGCAAGAGATACCTCAAGTCCCTTATGAAGAATCTGCTTTTTCACCAACCATGTTTGAAGTGTAGGTGATGGCATAAAAGTATTTTTGCTATTTTCTCTTGGGATAAGAATGCTTTCGCTACCCCTCATTTATAGTAGAAATGTTTGCCTGTTTAACATTTAAATACAATATCTTACCTAATTTTCATAAATGGCTTTTGGATAACATTCAATATTAAAATTGTAATGTATTCTATATGCAACTGATTAATATGTTATTATGATGTATCAAATAATAATATTGAAGTAAAATGCACTGTACTAAAGCAATACATTATCATGCAAAACGGGTATATTTTGGTTCAGTTGCCAAATATTTAACAAAAACTTTGTCTTAAAGTTGCCTCTGAATCATCTTCAGCAACAATAAGAATGTAACAATAAGATGTATTTTGGTACATTTGTTATTTTTAAACTTAAGTTAAAGGAACAATGGCTTAAGGCACAGCATGACACGCAGACATCCAAAAATAAAGCAAGGATGGTGAGGGTATAACTTACTAAGTATACTCTGTTTAAAAAAAAAAAAAAAAGAAAGAAAAGGAATTAACATGAGAACTTTAATTTTCAACCTTTTTTCTTTTATTAGAGGGTATCATGAATGTGTACTATTAGGGCCATTGCTACATTTGTCTCTGCTTCACTAAAAAATTAATACATGACATTTTTAACAATATAAGACTTCTTTCTGAAACTAATGATGAGACAGTGATATTAATATATAAAAACTGTTTAAACTGAGATAACTTCTATCTGAAATTAAAGGATTAAAGTGCAGGATACTGCACCCACACCACACCTATATTTTACCTATACTGAACACATACCTACTGAGAGGACTATCCCTGATCGTTTTATTCTGTTGCTGATTTTTGTGACTCAGTGTAAGTAAAAATTTTATTTCCAATGATAAGTGCTAAGGAGAGAGAAGCATTCTGGAACTGTTAGGCCTGTAAACACAGCAGAACAAGTACAGTATGATGCACTACTAACTAAGCATGTACACAAAAATATTCTGATACAGATTTGACATGTTTTTTTCTCTTATGCTCTTTGAAAAGTAAGATTTTTGTGAAAGTTATTTATTCTTCTGGAATTCCAAACTTTTATGCCTCTTCTAGACTTACATAATCTGTCTACCTGCTTCCATTACCATCATTACCTCTGTGTTAAGCAAAATGCCATATTTTCAAATGCATTAAAATTAACAGGGTTTGGTGCAGTCTGTGTCTACAGTAGCTATTACTGCAGATTTTGTTCTAACAATGAGGTTCTGTTTGCACACAAATAATTATAACTGTGGCCCTAAAATGTTGCACATGGCTTCTCCTCTTACGGGAAATATTTCTGTGGATTAATGGTTATAATTTACTTAAGTGTGTTTTCCATGCTTTTTATTTCATTATTTGGAACATAAATAGACAAACCTGTTAAAAATTAAAGGAAGGGGAAGGAAAGGGAAGGAGGAGAGGGTAAGGGAGGGAGAAGGGAAAGAGGAGGGAGAGAAAAAGTAGAAGTGGAAGGTAAGAGGAGGTAGACAGGCAGGGGAGAGAAGGGAAGGAGAACTAAAGAAAAAAGGAAAAAGATAAAAACCCCAAGAAATTTGAGCTTGGATGATGGATAAATTGAGTAGGAAGCTGTGAGATACTTTTCCAGGAAAATAAGATGCTCAATGCAATAAGTGGAGTTCTTCAATCAGTAACAATGCCAGCTGCACTACTAAATATTCACTTAGAACAGACATTCAGAAGTGGGCAAGTCAGATTGGAATGTTAAACAATCCTACAGCTGCTTTCTTTCTGCCTTTCTTTTGCATTAAAAAATCATGCTTTCTTGGGGAGAAAATTCATATTGCGTATACTAGTGATTTTCTATCATGAATGAGGTCATTTTTATTTTCTGTGGTCAACTGAAGGGCTAAAACTCTTTAGGTATGCTCCCCTTCTCCACTAGCAGAATCAGTTGTGACTGGGAATTCTTGCACTGCGGGCATTTTTTGTTAGATGCTGAGAGTTTCATTTTTATTTATATGATGCATTACTTTTCTCCCACTTCAAATGCTTCATCTGACTTCTAACACTTTCTCCAGAAGAGAGGTTTGTCAGTTTGGCAGCTGTTAGAAAGAAGAGACTGGTCTTTATGATGTTTGTCTTCCCTCTTGCTCAAACTCCCTTAAAGCCCTTACAGTACCTTCCAGCCTTGTGAAGATCTTTGGAGTCTTGAATACTACCTGACACTTGAATATATTTTTATTACTTTTAAACTGTTAATGACTTACTGGTGTTTAGGTAATGAACTGTGCCCTGGAAATCCAAATAATATGATCAGTGTGTCCTAGACAGCAATGTCACTTAACAACCACCTAGGGACCTGATTCAGTCATCGCCTGATTCCCAGCTCATCTGAGGTACCCTAAAGCTCACTCTCCAGAAGGACACAGGTCTGTAGAAACTGTGTCCTACCTGCCAACCACATGCAAGTATCTTGGATTCTGCAGAGACAGTGTTTTTCATAACACTGGGCATGTTTCTCTAAGGGGAAAAATACAAAATATTATAAAAATATACTTTATGTATTTCAGTGGATCATCTTTGGTTGTGTAAAATTGACATTCTTCTTTGAATAAATTATCTTCATGAAATGAAAGGAACATATCCTAAAATTATACCTATATAGTAATACATACAGAGGAATAGCAATGCAGAGCTAACAGGGCTTGTAGAAGAGATTCTCTCATTTGAGTAATACTGCAAAAATAAAGACTCTGTGTTCTGTTCTGGAAAATCAAGTACTGATGTCAGCGAGCCCCAGAAGTGTGACTATACCAGCACTAGCAGAAATAAAGGCATAGCTGGTTGCAATTTTTAAATGTGGGATGTGTTTCAGTGTAAACAAATAAATGAATGAAAGTTATAACTAGACCAAAATTATTCTTTTTAAGAAGTCATGAAGATGCAGTATAACATATTGGAACTGAAATCTGTCAGTACTGTTTCAGATTTTTTTCAGTAATGTTAGACAGAAAATACCAGTGTTTCTATTAATTTCTTTTAGAATGGTTTGCTTTTTGAGTATCTTGAGTGTGCAGGAAGCTTCCTAGGACCACTTTGCTTAAACATTGCCATCTAGGGTCAGGGAGATGTCAGTATTATGCCTAATTAGATGCATACCTTGAAGCGTGTTACACATCACAATAGTACGTTTGATAGTAGTCAAAGTTTTATGGATTTGATAAATACTTATCTTTATAGGATAACTTTTTCTCCACCACATTGTCACTGCTGGTGGCAATGCTGGTGTTCATCATTTATAAGATATATAACATATAAAATTGGATGTGCCTATAAATCTCTATTTCTGGAGCACAGTTTTATTGTTAAAAGCACTAAATATTCCCCCTTGATGCAGACAGTAATTTTAACACAGTTTCAGTGCTTGGAATTCCTCTGGGGCAGATTTTGCCTGTAAGGGAAATCTTACTTTCACAGTTGACAGAATTTGTTTTCCTTGTATTTTGATTGCTGCTGTTTCTGTTTTAATAACAATAAAAAAGAAAAATAATAATAAAACTGCCTTTTGACAGAAGTGTCAGAGAAAAGATGTCTTCGATGATGCATCTTCAGAGCTGAGATACTGACAAGGTGACAGAAGAAAGCAAGCACTGCCACAGGCTGTGCTGTACCTGGTTTTCAGCTGAGCAGAAAACTACAGCATACTGGAATATATCTGACTCAATTACCTCTGAATTGACTTAATTACAGTAAATAATCATACAAATAGGTATTTGCACCATTTTAGACATATAGATTTCCAGAGTTTATATATTGTTTTATACTTGTTGCATCATTTCTATAAGCATGGATGCTGGAAAAACAGTATGTCAAAACGGTCAGAGGTTGTGCATTGCCTTTGGACAGAAGGTAAGCATGATGTCAACAGCATACCTATAGCCTTAGTCACGTCTTTTGTAGAGACTAGCCAGAGAAATTTGCTTGCATTTTCTTCTCCTAAAAGCTTTTGCCTTTGTACATTTAAAAGAATAAGACCATGTATCAAGCCAAATACATTTTATTAGTTTTGGGAAGCTGCTGTGCTTCAGCTATTGCTGCCTGACAAGGGCTATCTTTGCAGGAACAGGTAATGCAAACCAATAGAAGTTATTATATTAAGCAAAATAGGTGAAATTGAGGACCAAGCATCCCCACCACAGGTATTCCAGCATTTTTGTTTGTTTAGACGACTACCTGTAGGCTAGTTTTAACCAGTGCAACATTCCATGCGTTCCCAAAAGGTAACCATGATGATTCATTTTTGTTCTGGGTCCAATTTATTGTTAGTCCAGTTAATGTTTTAACAGCCTAAGATCCTGAATTATCTAACTTATACAGAAAATTCTCATTAATGGCAGAGTCTAAAGGGCTCTACTAAGAACCCTGGCCCTTCCCTCTGACATTGTGCTCACTGGGATGTTTGGGGTGCCTGCAGCGGGTGCCACCCCTTAGCCTGGGATCCTGCTCATGGCTCTGGGAGTGTGTCTCTCCCCCGTCCCCACAACTGGCTGCACCCTGCGACCCCATGGAGGAGGTGGCAGGTCCCCCTTCCACACTGTGACATGAAGGGCTGTTGTTCCCACCTCCCCAGGGTCTGTCAGGCCATCGTCCCTGTCTGGCTGACAGCACTCCCCTAGCCAGTGGCAGCTCCCAACAGAGCTGCATGTATACCTATGCCACAAATCTTACCAACTTTGTATTTGCTGTAATTCAAAGAACAGATTCCATTCAAGCAGTGAGTACTCTATTTCCCACAAGTTCTGTGGCCAATGCTTGAGCCATATATACTACAGAACACTGGAAAAGCAAAGAAAAATGAAGAAAAAGAAAATAAAAACACAAAAGTTTTCAAACAGTCCAAAGATAGGTATTACAGTAGAAAAAAAAAAGTCTTCAATGGGTTAAAAAATCCAGACAGTTTTCAAGTAAGAGGTGTACATACAAAATAATGCTGCAGATCAGTAAACCTGCTAGGACAAAAACACAGGCCTTGTGTATTGGGTAGCAGTGCAAGGAAGAGCAGGGCTCTGACAACAACCAGGCAGCTTGGTTTGCTGTGCTCCTGGTGGATCCATCTAGTTTGATACCTTTGGCACTTAGCAGTGTTCCTCTGTAACCTTCACATTGCACTGTGTTAACAATACAGAAAACTGTGTTTCTTCCTGTTACTTGTTAGGGTAATAAAGGTGTCAGCTGATGTACACTGTAGCTGTACAATCATCTGTTCAGGAGTAGGCAAGTCACCTGGACACTGAAATAAGCATCAATAAGCTTGTCTGTGTTACTGCTTTTGCAGTAATCCCCACCACACAAAATGCAGTCACCATCTGAGACATTTCAAGATAACAGGCTGGGAAGAGCTTCAGATATCCTGAATTTACCTGCATAGAATCACATCTCAAAGCAAGAGAAATGTAAAAGAAATGCTACTGATTTTGCTGGACAAACTCCCCCACAGATGGCACATGTTTAGCTACATTTATACAGTTGATTGCCCCAGGATATATTTTGTGCCAGCACTCTTGCTCCCTGAGGATGTGTTTTTTATTTTAGTGGTTTTATTTTGCTGGGAAGCTCTTGGAAAGTGATGTTACTTATTCTCTGACCAAAGGCTTGGACAGCTGACTAATCTCCGTGGTGTTCCTTGAACATAAGAAAGTGTAAGAGCTGTAAATAATTGATCTGGGTTCTTATGACAGTATTTTTTATAAATTTGAAACAAACAGAAAAGAGCTTTCTTATTTTTATAAAATTCTGTGATTTCAAATTTTTTTCTCTGTAAATTTTAAAAACTCCCAAAGTTTATTGGAATTTCCCAAATGTACATAACATAATTGTTGCTAATAAAAAAGAATGCATTTAGGTAAAAGATGATAAATTATGTTTAATTCTGATCTTTTGTGTAATGCAAACATTTCACAGAAGAAAATAATTTTAAATTGAGCAATCAAAATGTTCCATTCCATTTCAAAAGGGAACACACTGACATTGGAATGCTCCACTTAAAGATATTATTAAAATAGTCATTTGTCCTAGGACACATTTGGCACAAGTCACTGTTTTCAAACTCCTTTGTAACCTTCCTAGACTTGCGTTATAGTCACAAACTACTGATTTTAAGTGTAAAACTTATCTTTAATTTGAGTATGCTAAACACACAATTTTTCCACCTAGATAAAGAGTAACTGTTTTCATAGATTATGGTGTGGCTCAGTACCATTTTTTTTTCCTGACAGGCAAGAAACTCTACATCTAGTCTGGATTCAGATGGCATATGTATTATTCATGACAGTATAGCATTGCTGGGACTCATGATAGGGCAGAATTATGGTTTGACTGTCCATATTGTATATTCCCAAATCTTCCTCTCCCCCTCCCTCCCAAATGCATTGTTAAATCTGAAACTCATAGGCCTGTGACTGTAAGTGAAGACTTTTATAACCATGGAGGACATAATGGGACAACTAGTAACTTGAGTAATCAGTACCTTCAATGATTTCTGCAATAACGTTCTTTCATGTATACATGTTTGTAACATATATTTATTCTTAGATTCCTATTAAAGTAGCTTTTCTTTGGAAGAGGAGAGAGGTTTAGATTGGATATTA
>VZTL01078973.1:0-10589 GCA_013400535.1 Scopus umbretta
GTCTCATGTCTGGATTTAACTGACTTCTATTGTATTGGTGTAGAGAAACCTGTTGCTCATCGTTCTGACTTGAACTGCATGATTTAGCACTGTGGCATTTCACTGTGGGATAAGTCTTGAACTAAAAGGGTTGACATGTTTCAGAGCTGAGCTCTTGTTGCACACCAAAGCTGCCACACGTCTTTGAAAAACTCCTGTGGTGGTGGAAAGAATGAAATAGCCTGGAAGCAGGGAGGTTGCTTGCCGTTTTGTAAGGATGGGTGGGCAAGGCGAATGTTGCAGTGAGTAGATAGGAAAAGGATGATGTTTCTGTGTGAAATGCAATGACTGCACCACAGTTACAATACAAGGAGATGGTGGTGTGATAGTTTGAAGACAATGTATTGCTGCTTGAGTCTTTGAAGTAGGTTATGTGATGCAGCCAACAGACAGCTTGGCGTCTTTTTCATGGCAAGTTCTATAAGAAGGGAGCCCTGTGTCTTACCAGACCTATATCAAAGCTGTTAAAAGAATTATTTGGGAAAGGGGCATATGTATTATGGGACTGGGTTGTTTCTAATTGACAGAAACAGATCTTTCATCAGTTGCATGATTCCTAGTAGTAATGTATCACTGTAAAGCAAATGCAACAATAGAAATAGTACATCTTTTTGGAATATTGGTATTTTGGGTTAAGTTTGATAGTGTGCCTTGAAACAAAGGACAGCCAACTGACAAAACAAGTTGTTTGGTAATGACATAACTGAATCTGGAAATTTCCAGGTCATGCAGTGCAAACATAGTAAATCCACTGTTGTTATCCCAATGCTCCTAACTAAAACCAACTTTGATGAAAGCTATGGCCATCTTTAGCCTAAGATCTTACTGCTACATGAAGAAAGATTGTACTGAGAAACAAATAACTAGGTTTTTATGCTAGTGGCATTTTCTTTCCTCCTCTATTCTGCAGATTGGGAGGTACAGAGAGATAACACAAATGGAGACTGACAGGACTGAGTGAGAGACCTATAAACAGACTTGAATCAGTGTCTGTATCTTAGGAAGCCAGGTGGAGTTAGTAGTGAAGGAAGAGAAATGTTTTCCTGATTTATCAGTTCATAAATTAGTTCCCACTAGAAAGCATAGCTATCAAAAAACATAATTTGCAAAACAGCCATTGTGCTATAAATTGGAATCAAGAAGGAAACCTTTTCCTACCCTGGATTTTTGCATTTGGAAATGATTAGAGAATCATAGGATAACCATGGCTGGAAGGGACCTTAGGAGGTCCTATTTAAGTCCATGAATGATGATCTATGTTTTCTCCCTTGCTCAGCTTTTCCCTTCATCTAGAATGGAAATTTAATTCCAAATATTCTTGGAGACGTTGCACTCATTGACTCTGTCAACTGAGGGGAAAAAAATAATTTCCCCTGAAAGCTGAAGAAGGTGCACACAGTATATGCTACATATTCACATCCCAGAATCCAGGGCCTCCCAGCCAAGTGGAGTCTGGCCTCTGGCTTTGGGAAAGGCAATGTGCAAAAAGTCACACTCAAACACTTTCCAGATAGAAGTTCAATCCTGAAATAAGAAGTCTGAGTCTGGAGAGATTCCTCTGAGCAGAAATCACCAGCTGAACCAAGTACATATTATCTAAGCAGATTGCCTGTGATAAGACATCACAGAGCAACACAGCAAGTTCTGGTTTTGTGTCTTTTATTGATAAAAAGAGCTAAAGTTTTTCATCTGGTCCTTGTTGGTTACCGTCTCTCAATAGACTGTGGTGGACCTGTTTGATTTCTAGTAACTCGTTCCTCCCCCAAAAGTCATCGGATGTATATAGAGACGGATATTCTAATAGCATCAAGCATGTTATCTCCATGGTAATGAGACATCTTGTCTCAACTTGGGAGGGTTTTTTTTGTTTATTAATATGAATTTCATTGCTATACAGGGAAGAGCAGATGAATTTGCCTGTATAACTAAAGAGAAAACAATGGCTGCTTTTTAGATAATCCACCACAAATGTTATTTAGAATGTGCTTCAGAATACATTAATAAGGCATTTGTAAGCAGTCTTATAATTGGCAATATGTTTCAAATGCCTTTGATGTTTGACTTGGGCAGAAGAGGAAAAGCTATAGCACCATTCGCAGAAATTGCTTCTGAAATTCAGACTACAGTCAAACTTTGCATACCCATAACTTTCAGGCAAAATAAATTAAAAAATGCAGTCTATGACTTTTCTGTGAAGGGCCAAATGAGGAGAACTGCAAAAAGAGAAGGAAGAATAATAGGGTGTGATAGCAATTCAGGTAAATGTCACTGCACTGAAGGCAGTAATGTTTGAGACCAAGAGAGAACGATATAGAGGGAGTGAGAGAGAGAGAGGTGTGCTTCAGGGTAGTCCTCATCTCTGCCAAGCCCTCTTGAATAAAGAGATACGTGCAGGAACTGACAGATGACTTTGGATGTGATAAGTCAAGTTGTCTTCAAGATGGAGGCAGTTTATTACAAATGGGGGAGAGTGATAAAGCCATGATCAGTTAGAGATATGAATGACAGAAGGCACCCCCATAATCACCCCAGATATCCTGCACACACTGTGGAATCCCACGTTGTAATTCATACAAAAATTAGTGTCTCTTCTATAAAGATACTCAGTCTTGAGTGAAAAACTTCAAGAAATGGGCCATATTTTCCAGTCAATAAGTAGCTGACAGCATGTCTCTCTCCTCAAGTCTTTTTCCCACCCTTGATTTCCAGTCATGGAATTGTGTCTTATATTGGTTAGCTAGAATATCCTCCATGGTCAGAAGTATTGATTGTCTGCCTCTCTTTCTCTTGGTACTTGTAGGCTGTGGTCATATCAGATCCTACTCCTTACCTGTCTGATTGCTGCAGCTAATGATGCAAAGTGCTTTAACAGGTATGGTAAGAGTAGCACAGCATTATAATGGTTTGTTTCAAGAAACAACAAATAATGAAGTGCAGTTTGGGTAGAACTGACCTAAATTGAAATTGTGAAGTTGTGTTTAGGAATCAAAATACTTCTGGACAGGAAAACTGGGGAAGGGGGAGAAGCATTTAGTAATGAATTTGTTGTTGTTGTTTGTAGAAACTGTGTTTTCTATCAGAATCCTGTGTATCTGAATTGACGTATTAAGTCTTAAGAGATGCACTTCTGAGGCAGTCATTGTCAGCAGTGGGATATGGCCAGCAGAGTTAAGCTCTGCTCCTGGGAGAATCTGCAATTTAAAGAAGGAACTAACAGAAATGGTGTTAGAAGGAAGTAATGATCATCGTCATGAGAGATAATATTTCAAAAAATATCCATGAAGCTATAAAATTCATCATTAACTCTCCAGTGACAGCTGATAATAGTATTACTTTCATTGGACAGATTATGAAGATCTGAAAAAAGGAGATTTAATGTATATTATACAATTTCTGGTAGGTTAAAGGCTGCATGAAAACCTTTTCATTATTAGAAATAATCTAGGCAAGCAACACCTCCTCCTCCCCATTTCCAGCACTGCTCAAGTGCCTACACAATCCTATTCTTTTCTAGCCATTATGGATGTATTAGGTAAAGGTACACTTCAGAAATAGGAAGCTATATTTAAGGAATCATGTCTCATTTCCTAGCTCTCTGTAGATTTTCAGACAGCATTGCTTATATTTAGTAGCAGTTTTACCAAGAGAAGAGAAATACTTCTTTGAAGAGAGGTTGCCTTTTCAAAATATTTTTCAAAATAATTTCCTGTCTTCAAATAATATAAAACCATGCTAAGAAGCCATAGCAGCAAGTGCCCTTGCAAAGGAGAAAATGATAGCTGGAAGAAGGGGCCAAAGGGTAAGGCAGTTCAGAGAGTTAATTTGTTATCAAGTTTGCTTCTGTATTTAATTTGGAGATGAGGAGGAGATGACCTGATTGAAATGATTGCACCATTCCTTTGCTAGTATGAATTTGCATTGTTGTAGTGAACATTAAGAGGCTATTGGTATCTGTGTACATGCTGGCTGATTTTCTCTAGGGAGGCAGCCCAAATATTATGTAAGATGCCTGTGTATCTCCGACAGCCAGAAATGCAGGCAGAAGCAGGAGACTGTCTAATTACTGGGCTCTTGAATCATGTGTGACACTAACATGAACTAAATAAGAGGTTCCATCTGTTTCGTGTAACAGTGAAACCCTGGCTGATGTTTGCACATGCCTTTGAGTGCAGCTCCAAGAAGGAGAAAGAAGGGTGACAGGGCTGCTGGGGGGTTGGAAGACTTGGATATGCAATGGGCTGAGGGCAAGAATATGAAGTGGAAGGAAAATCAAATGAAAATGCTAAGGGCTCCCTGCAGCTGGTGGAGACACAGGCACAAGCTCATTGCTGCTTGTTTTTTGAAGTTACGTACAAACAGCAAAGTGATGTATAACTTCAGGCAGATCTGCATTTAAGAAAGACATAGAAATCATTTTTCTAGCCCTTATTTGGGTTTTTATTTCATGTTGCTGAATTTATTTCTCTCCTAACCTCAGCAATCCACCAAAGGCCATTTTACAAATACTATTTTAAGAAGCTTTTTCAAAGTGCCTATTACAACATTTTGCTTTTCACTTGTAAAAAAATGAGGAAGGAAAGGACTTGGGGGACTTAAAACTCCTTCAGGATCATCAGTAGTGAGTCTGTGGCTTGCAATACATACACTGCCCCCTCGCTCCGATGCACTAAATATCCTGTCTGTGAAACATTAGAATTTGAAGCCTACACATAAGATCTACTTAAGATTTCATTGCCTTGTTATTGTGACATAAAATAATGAAAGCCTCTGATATGTATATATTTGGTCAGAAATTCACATTTTTGAGCAAATATAACCTGTGTGTATCCAGAGCTGGATGTTAGGTGAATTTGTCCCATTAGTCCAAGCAAGAAGAAAGTTGTTAACAAACACATTATGTGTGTTCAGGATTAATATAGCAGATTAGTGGCATTTCAGATTGTCTATAACAGCTAAGACATCCGGATGGGGCTGGGACGTGTGAAACAAGAACTAGGGAGACCCATGTCCCATTAGGGAAGCCAGTGGTATGCTGTGAGTACTACAGTGTACTAACCACAGCTGAGTCACTGCCACTATGTTTGTTATAAAATTATTTGAAAGATCCCAACTTCAGTTCTAGCTTTGTTGATGCATTTTGATAAAGGAAACATGTGTTAGTATTTTTATTAGTTGTATTGGTTTTGTCAGTCCCAGGGGACTTCTTCCTAGTTGGCCAGAATGGCATTTGGTGAAAATGGGATTTTTCCCATCCCAGTTGATAGACATTTTCTATCTGGGATAGATATAGTGGGAGGGTAGGTTGGAGACCTCTAAAGATTCCTTCAAACTTATTTTTTTCTGTGATTCTGAAGTGATAACATTACATATATTGATATCATAACTGTTTAAGTTTTGTTATGTGAAGCTACTGAATGAGATCTACTTGAACATATACTTTCAGTAAATCCTGTCATGTAAATCACTGTTTAATGCCTGCTACTTGAGGTTTCTAATGGCATTTTAAAATTAAGTGAAAAGATTCTCTGTTAGAGGCCAGGAGAGTTATGTAGGCCAAGATGAGGTCAGGAAAGACCTAGTATAACGAACTGTTTTCTAACGTAGATAAGGATTTTATAAAAAGTGATTTGTGATGTTTATCTTTTACTCTCAGTTGAGTTAAAGATATTAGAATTATTTTGGCTATGTTAGTGGTTTATGCTATTTTGACAACTGGAACCGAATTGATCTTTTTTTTTTTTCCCCACCAACAGTAAGATAAAGCCTTTAAACAACTCTCCACCTGTTATTTTCATGGGAAAAGAGTCCAGGCTTTGACAGAAAGCTAACAATATTAATTATAAAATAATTTTGTTATATTCCAGCCATGAAAGTAATGAAATTAACTTGCAACATCATAACTGGGGATGTAGTTCATTCCTGAGACTGCCAATGGTGTGATCTACCTTCTCGTTATTCCTGCAAGACAGAAACATTATCAGCTTTACTTAGAAGAGTTAACACCTAAAGTGGAAGAATGCACAAATCCTGAATTCTGATCATGTGAGAAGGTGATGATACTAGTATTCAGGAATATTCTCTGGAGTGGGTTTTTGTTACAGGCTGATTTTCGTGTTACACTATGTAATCATTTATAATACATGATTTCTTACACCACTGTTGTTTTTTTTAAGCTATGAAAGAGAATTGTATCCCAAAGAAGGTTCTTATCTCTCATTATCTAGTCCTCTTTACTCTTCAAGCAAAACTGTAATGTGGATTTCTGATGGCTGGTTTCAGGCAATAGATTATTTAAAATCCTAAATGGAGAAAGAGATTGTAATTTCATTGCGAGAGAAATCAGGATAAATTAGTTGGGGGAGGAAAACCTCAATGAATGATGTTTCTTCAAGGATAATTATCTCTGAGAATATCCAGGATAAGCAAAGATTTATTGACTGAGCAGACTGTTATTGCTTTGTCTTTTTTTTTTTTTTGGTTTTGTTTTGGGTTTGTTTTTTTTTTTTATAAAAATATTTCTAGCATTAGATGGCTGTGAACATCTTTAAGACACTTATTCCTGTTAACACAGAGTCATAACTTAATCTGTCTTTCACTCTGCCCTGAAATTGCCCCTAAAATAGCTCCAGGTTTCATGGGACAAAATCCCAAGCAACCCCCTTCATGCTCCCTGGCTGGAGGAAGCTGTGTAAGCTGACAGCAAGCAGCCATCATTTACAGGTCAGCTTCTCAGAGGTCTTACTGCTCAGAAGGGCAAACCTCACAAGGCTTTGTACACTGCAACTCCTGATGGTTCCACAACATCTCAATGTAACAGAAAAGTGGCAGAGAATTCCTAAAATAACAGCATGGACAATTGTCCACTACCACTGCAAGGAAGAGCTTTCCTTCTCTGTCTTTGCATTCAAATACTGAGAATACAGAGACTTTGTAAAGAAAAAAAAAAAGTAAGTTTTACTTTCATGTCATGTAATTTGTCCATTTGCTGCAGCTTTTGCTTTCTTCCTGTGTGGGATCAGGTCTGCGCAATTAACTCTAATGTCCAAAACTTGTGTCTTTTTTATGATACTCTGTGGTGAAATTTTATATCTGAACCTTTCATAGTGTGTTCCTTCCCATCATTGGTCTTTAGGCAGTCAGATCACTCGACCTTCATGGCTTTTCTGCTTGTGTGAGGCAACTCAAGCTGTCTTGTTGGCAGCCTGCGGTGGCCATGAGCTCTGTACCTTCCTCTGCTGAGTTGCAGTGGTTTTTGTGCTAGCAGGTGTGAGAAAGTCTCAGAGGATGTGATGCCAATCCTTGATTCCTGGCACAGCAAGTGCCTTTAATAGAAATGTCTTATTCTGTATGCAACGAGATGACTAGCAAAGCCCCTCAACAGCCTGGTAGCTGTATCCCTTAGCAAAAATCTGTTAATAGAGGTGCAGGGAAGAATGCCATCCAGACAGATGGGAATGACTCTAGGCTGCTGGAATGCTGTTTGTGTGCAGTAGTGTGTTTATTAAGGGAAGGATTCCCAGGCCAGACAGCTGTCCACAGCATGCTCCCACACCTACAGAAAGGGACATGTTAGAGAGAATGCAGGGCACATTTCAACATGACAAATAGCTTCCCAAAAAGAAACCATGGGATTTTGCTTCAGGTCAGCAGACTCATGACTGGATGGGGAAACCTGTTAGATGAGCTTTTAATTTGCTGGTAGAAAGAACTCCCATATAAATGACAGTCTTGTTATACTTTGCATTGCCTGTTGCCTGATTTCCCCAGGCTATTTGTATTAGCCTAGTCGGTGCTGGATGAGGGGTCACCAAGGAATGCTTCTGAGCTGCAGTTGGTGGCTTTCTGGCTAAAATCCTTCAACACTGGAGTTAATATGCAGTTGCTATCTCAGGATGGTGGGGAGGAGATGACTGATCAACTCATGAAACATCTTAGATCTTGTTCTTTCAATGGCTTGTTGTAATTTTCACAACATGCAAAATTTTTTTTAACCCAATATCCCAAGCTAATTTTGAAAGGAAAGTTCTGCCTTTCTAGATTTCCTCCCACATTTCATTTAAATAAGTTATTCTTCACCTTTTGTTCCAGGCTGCCGTGCTCTGTTAAAAGCTACTTCAGAAATGACTGCCTTTTACTGATGAGTGAAATAATCTCTGTGCAAAGTCTGGAAATTATTTTCAGTCAGGGAGGTATTTTAAGCTTCTTTGAAGTGAGAAGTGCAGGATAAGGGGGATAGGCAGTGTGTGGTACTATGAAGTAGGTATCATGCTTTCTTTATTGGCTTCTGATATTTGGTGCTTTATGGGATTTTGAGCATGTAACTTAATTTTTTATTATTGCCATTTTTTTTCAGAAAAGTTGTCACATTATTTTGCCACAAAACCTGGGAGAGGTTGAATGGAACAAAAATGGTCGTGGAATCACAAACCTATTTTTTATCTCAGTGGGGCAGGCATGGGCGGTTCCCTATGTGATCTTCCTTTGAACACCCATCTTCTCAGGTAAATCTAGCAGGTTAAATTAGAGTAGTGGGCATGACATATTAACATCCCTCTCAGTCACCAAAGATGTCTTGTTGTTGTGTTAAATGCTGCTTTTTTGCTTTGGGTCCTTCACCAGACGGGCATGTAGATATGAAAAGCATGTTGCTGTTCATGATGATCAGATGGTTACACGCCTTTGAAAAGGACCTACTGATGCAAACTCTAATTCACCAAATTATGAGTGTATGTGCTTCCATTTCCATATTAATCAGCTTGACTCTGCATCTTACTTTAATGAGTGATTAATTTTTGTTTGCTCAACTGTCTCTCTCTCCTGTGGCCATGAAGTAGGTGCCTATGCCCAGAAGAGTGTTTGCTGCCCCACGGGTCAGTATAGATGTTCTGACACCTGCATCTCTGTTCATACTGGGAATCAGGGCTGCCATCTGTTTTTCCCTGCCGTTAAGAAGACCGTGTAGTTTCAGGACTTACATTAAGAGTGACAGAAACACTGATTTCCTAGCACTGCTCATTTCTGCTATGTCTGTTTTGTGAAAATCCTGACTTGAGGACTGCTTGCAGGGGAAGGAGGAAAGGGAGGGTCACAATCTGTGTGGAATCACTGGGGTCTGAGTGGGTATCACACAGTAATGGCACAGATCTGTATGCTGCTGTGCTCAGTAACTGCTAGCTGAAATATAGTGGCTGTATCAGTCTGGTCATGGGTTTCAGAGACGGCAGTCATAACCCATGGATTTATACGTCTGTCCTCATGAAAAATGATTTTGCAGTGCGTTTCATTTGCAGATCTTGTATTCTTAACTCTAATGCTGAGTGAAACACAATGGCTTTGGAACAGTACAGTTCACACATCCCTGCAAAATCTACACTGCTCTAATTATGGTGTTTGTCTTCTTACCTGGTCCAGACATATGTTGAAAGAAATGCACAAAATTGGTCCCTTCATAAAGCTGGTGTTTACAAAGTCTTAATTAAATTAAAACGTAATCTCAGTATCTCCTTTAATGCTCCTGTAACCTGTATGCCTTTAATCAACTGTACTGTTTACTGCCAGTTCAGTTATCAGGTATAATAAGTGAGCCTAATGCTTTAATGTTGGTTACTGCCCTACTTTCAAATTCCCTTATAGATGCAGGCTGTATATAATTTAAATAAGAAATGCTACATGTAGTCATCACCACTTTTATCTAGAGGAAGGGAATGCCATTTCCTTTATTTAACCTACCTGCCTGTATCCCCTGAGTACATTTCTTAAAGTTAAATCCAATAGTGTTCCAGTTTGTAGGTTGCTATTGCTTATTAGCTTTGCAAGTTTATCACACTGCTGCGCTTTCCAGTCTTGCTAAAAGTAGTGTCTACTGCTAGTGTCAGTCTTAGCCAGAATGCATATCACTGTCTCCCACAGCATTCTCCTGGAGAAGCTGGTGGTTCATGGTGTGGACAGGTGCACCCTTCGCTGGGTTAAAAACTACCTATAGAGCCTTGCCCATAGAGTTCCCCAGGTCTCAATATGGGGGCCAGCCTTGTTTAATGTCTTTATCAATAATCTGCATGAGGGGATTGAGAGCACCCTCAGTAAGCTTGCAAGTGACACCAAGTTGGGCTGGAGCGTTGATCTGCTTGAGGGTAGGAAGGCTCTGCAGAGGGATGAGGACAGGCTGGATGGGTGGGCTGAGGCCAATTGTATGAGGTTTAACAAGGCCAAGTGCTGGGTCCTGCACTTTGGTCACAACAACCTCATGCAACGCTACAGGCTTGGGGAAGAGTGGCTGGACAGCTGCCCAGCAGAAAAGGACCTGGGGTGCTGGTTGACAGCCGGCTGAATATGAGCCAGCAGTGTGCCCAGGTAGCCAAGAAGGCCAACAGCATCTTGGCTTGTATCAGGAATAGCGTGGCCAGCAGGAGTAAGGAAGGGATCGTGCCCCTGTACTCAACTCTGGTGAGGCTGCACCTCGAATACCGTGTTCAGTTTTTGGCCACTCACTACAAGAGGGACATTGAGGTGCTGGAGAGTGTCCAGAGAAGGGCAACGAAGATGGTGAAGGG
>VZTL01078973.1:15783-27384 GCA_013400535.1 Scopus umbretta
CTTTTTTGTTTTTTTTTTTTTTTTTTTTTTTTTTTTAATGAACTGCCATATAGAATAAATCACAGCTCAGTCAGCTCTCATTCCAAGTTTTAAAGTTAGCTGAGAGACATTTTATTCTCAGGTAAGTCTATGTTCACTAAGATTGAAGTTCTTTGGAAACAGTCATTGAAGGTCTCATTGGACTCTGTTATTTCAGATAGGCAGTACTGTTTGAAAGAAATAATCCTGGATAACTGGGCAAAAGGCAAAATTCATAGCATGTAAGAAAAAAAAAGCTATAAGATAAAGCAAGACAGAGTCTCCAGCTTTAATTTGAGGTTTTAATTTTTTTTTTTAATTTATTTCCTCTCTTTGTGGAAGAATAGTACAGCTCTGTTGGTTGCACTGTGTTTCTTAACAGCAAAAAACAAACGCTGGTTTCTTATGAGTTTTCTTTGAAGGTGGAGTTTGTGCATGGATCCCTTAATGTCTAAGAAAGACTGGTGCTCATATGCCCCAGCATGTAGTGTAATAGGGACTCTTTCCTCTACCTAGCCATGTACTTTGACAATATTTGTAGAAATTCATTGCTTTGAGACCTCTGCCAGATTTGGTGACACGAGCGACTGTTTTCATATCAAGGAGTATATGCAACTTCCTTAGGAAACCAGGCAGCTACCTACAAATTGAGGAATATTGATTTTGGAAAGTGAGTAAGTGAATGTTGAATGATGTGGCAGTTGAAACACTTGCAGTTAAAAGGAAAAGAGCTCTGAGGCTGCACCACTTGCAGGTAGGAACCTAAGTCAGCATATTGCTTTTAATCACTTGTTGGAAAACCCTCTTTCTTCCTCTGTGCAAGAAGTCAAGGAAAGCTAGTTCCCTAGCTTTAACACTTATTGTTAGGTGCATTAAATGAAGAAGTGTAAATCACCTGAAAATCTACCACTTGTCTAACTTTGTGCAGAAGATGGAATTTCACTGGGCAGGATTGATGACAGATTTTCTTCTAGGAGTGTTTCAAAATGTGTGTCTCTTCTGTCAGCAATTTTCCTATTTTACCCTTGATGAGGCATATGTCTCAATAAATTGCCTGTTCATGTGGTGATTGTTGACTTAGTTCTTTGTTTTTTGTTTTGTTTGTTTGTTTGTTTGGGTTTTTTTATACTTACCTGTCCTCTTTCAAAAAGCCACAGAAATTCTGAACTATAAGCTATGCTTTACTTCCCTGATATCCCAGGGAAGGAGATGAGCCTTCCTGGGAGGTGAGCATTGTAGAAGATATGAACTAAGCACTGTCAGGACTGGAGCATATTTATTCAACTGGTCTTTGCTTAGATAAACCTACAGCAGTGTGTCTATGTTTGTGTCCATATGCACATGTTTGAGTAAGCAGTAAGAAAAAAAATAAAATCCAAAAGACCGCTCACATTTCTTCCCCTGGAGAGGGGTGATGGCAGATGTTAGTTATTTGTTCTCCTGGATGGGATGAGCTAACTGTGGGTACAGAATCTTCTCACTTCCATGGTAATGAACATATTCTAGAAAATTTACTTTATAACATATATTTGGAGAGTACTTTTTATTTTAGACTTCCTGGAGAAGATTTTATTAAGCAGATTATTTTGTTACTTGCTTTTGTTCCTGTCTGTATTACCATATCAAAGAACCACTCACCACAATGTGCACAAGAAAATGGCACTATCATATGTGGTCATACAGAGTTTATATTAATTTTTTGCAATGGCTAGCATTCTAATTTAATTTCAGGGCCATTTTCTATTTGGATAACATTTTTTAAAGAAGATTTGAATAATTTACAAGATTCACATCTAATTTATGTGAGAAAAACAGCAGGAATCTAAAACCATGTTACTAGCTACTCTTTTGTGTTGCATATTAGTCTGACAACCACTTACAAAGATTCCTCTGCAAACCCCTCTGCTGTTTAATGTTAAAAAAAAAAAAAAATCTAAGCAATATTCCTCAACTGCAGGTGTATTTTTCCATTAAAAAAGACTTTGGCTCATATCACGAAATGGGCAAACTAACATTAACTGAAGATCACGTTTTGAAAATTTTTTTACTTTTGGGGTATTTTGTACAGCTAGGATTATGAATTATATTGCTGGCTACATTAGTGTCAGCTTGGAAATATCTCCAGCTATACACTTAATGTTCATATAAAGCAGCTTCAAGGGCTAATGCTAGCTCTTACAGTATATGAAGTAATTCCTTTTTCTCCATTCCGTATCCTGCCTTGTTGTTTATGCCCAAGGTGTGAGAATGGCCTTTTGACATCGGATTGAGATCAAAAGTCACTTTCTTCTGTCAAAGTTTCCTTTGGATTAATCATTTAATCTCCTTGGTGGATTAGCTCCCCATTTGCAGATAACATTGTAATGTTATCTGATTCATTTATCTTTTTTTTTTTTTTTTTCAGATAAAAAGCGTAAACTAGTGACTGTTTCATAAATGTTTTTAAAAAGCTGAATTTCATGGAAATGCAGACTTTGCCTTTCTTTTGTCACTGTCATTGACATCAAAGCTCCTCTTCTTTCACTTGTGTATGTGAAACATTACTGAAATGTAGTATGTGCTGAAATGTAAATTGTACTGAAAGATGTACCTGAAATGGTAATGGGTACATTGAGTGCATTGGAATCAGGCTTTGATGCAAGTCATCATCATGGTGACAGTGGAAGTGCTTTTCCCTTGCTCACTTCTAGCGCATCCAGAGATGCTAGTTTTTTGTCCTTATTGCTGTCTCAATGCTATAAGCATTAATGCTTATATGCTAGTTCAGAGGCACTGATCTGACTTAAAAGTAACCAGGAAATAACCAAGGAATAAATAATCATTTGGAAACAGGTAAAAAAAAAAAAACCCAAACCCAGGAATTTTTTATTTTTTAAAAAACTATCTCTTTATAGTGAAAACAAATTTCAGAATAATTTAATTTGCTCCACTTTGGTGGAGCAAAGTTGTCCTTTCATGAAGTACTAGTTCAGGGAGTGACGAAACTTCATGTCTATGTGAACACAGGTTTTCACAACATGTAGCAAGAGAAACAGAATCACCCTGTGTCTTCGAATGTTGAGTTTTGAAGCACCACTCTTGGCACAAAGATACATCATAGTAGGTGACAAAGAATTACTCTAGTATTGTTCAGTTTACAGAGACAGTAAAGTAATGTCTCTGAAATGTTGCCTAGGAGGAGTAAGAGCAAAAATCTCTGCAACACTGCTATGATCTCCATGCACATCATCTGTCTGAAATTCCATTGAAGAGGCACAACGATCAATGGGACAGTACAAGACATATTGCCTTTCCATAGCTGTACTCCCAAGGATGCTTTGGCTAAGTAACTTCTGCTTTAAATGCCTGAAAACATATTCAGCATTAATGATATATCATTTAGAGCTGAAAAATGTAGCAGTGGTAGTAGTTATGGGTCTAACTGTGCTCTGCTAAATTTGACAATCCACCCTTGCCCTTGACTCCAGACAGCTCTTGAAATTCTCAGTTTTAAAATGTGCTGCATCCATGATGCAAAACAACAAAGCCAGATGATGCAAATAACATGTTCTGTGAAAAAGTGCATGCTGAATTTTCTGAGATAAACAAGTAGCAGAAAACCAAGCTGTAGGAATACAAACAAATGGCAGCTTTAATATTGAAATTACCCAAATTTTGCCAATTTCAAGTGCAGCTGTGCTATTTAAGTTCAATTAGATTAAAAGAAAAGAATTTCCTTTAATGCATAGTTCTGCAAACATTAAAATACTGTAATAAATAAATAAATAAACAAGCCCAGCCAGGGAGCACAGATGCCATTTAATGTGGTAGTGTATTAAAGTTCACAGTTACTTCTTTTAGACTCTTCCCTGGGGTACCATGTGTCAGCCTCCTGGAGAAGGAACTACAAAGTCTGATTCACTGATCTATTAGACGACATCTGTGCTCACTGGCTTGGGCTAGAGACACTGAATCAAAAACAGTTTGATCTGCCTTACCAGAACTAAGCGGACACGGGGTTATACAGCTTTAGCTTGTTGGCTTTTATATCTGTTTGCATTGGATGTTATGAGTCAGCACAGGTTGGCTTTTTTGGTTTGGGATTGCTGTTTTCCTGGGCAGGGTATGTGGTGTGAAATGGATTTGGCCATTTCTATAACCTGCAGAGGAAGAGCTCTGCATTTCACGTATTCAGCTGGCGGAGAAGTACTGGCATAACTCATAGGTGGAAAAAGGTGGCAGCTTGTCAGGGCACCAGCTGCTTCATGTGAGGTTAGGTTGGGAATAAGGGTAAGAAAGATAATTCTCAAGAGATCCTGCTAATATAAGTCCCTCTGGGTCATTTTCTTTTCCAGCTGAGGCTATATATCTTAAGCAGGAGCCACTCTGTCCATCCACCCCTGCTGCCAGTCAATCATCACATGGTGTAGCCCTGGCACAGAAGCTGCCCCTGAGCAGGGGGGCAGCTTGAGCAGGGACAAGCAGTTCAAAAAGCACGGGTTGGTATCCTCTGATACAGAGAAAATGGGCTTTTTATAGTAATTAATATTGCAAAAATAGTGGGGAGATGTGCTTGCTTTGGGTTAGTGCCATATTATTGCTTCATATTCTATTCTTGTTCATAACTAAACCCCACTTTATATGTATGTTTATTTCAAGAATTTCATGAAATATGCACTGAGCTTTCTAAATATGTGGATGTGTCTTCCTGGATCCCTGATGGCTTTGGCCTCTCCTTGAACTTTCAGACAGGTACTGGGGAAAAAGTTTAAATTATTTCAGTTCTTCCATTTCAATATATTTTAGCATAAATAACTGCAAGATTTCTGTTGCAGGAAGAGTGAGAGTGCACTTCATTCGTAAGAAAGAAGTAAAAATATAGTTTATAGATAACAAAGTTCAGGGAGACCCTCCCATTGAGTCATGAGGTTCGGAAAGGCTCCCCTTGCTTTCTAAACTCCTTCTCAGAGAGGAGTCTAGGTGCGGCTAGATCGAATCCTAGTCCCAGACTTGGTCAATGGTTTATGTCTAAAGGATATATTATTTTTTTTCTGCTGCGTTAAAAGGTGAAAGTAACTGGCAGATGCTCAACTCATTGTTATGAGTCTGGTTGCGTTCAGTGTACTGAACTGTCACGATTACAAATACAGTCATAACGCAATACACCCTCAGTCTTGTCGTGTTCCATGAACTACCATGGCTGCATTTAAAGAGTCTGGTTGCGTTGAATGAGAACTATCACAGATAGATTAACGAATGTTGCAGTTTATTAAAGCAGCAGACACAGGTTCTTTGGATTACCGGTGATAAATTCCCTGTCTGCAAAGCATATACAAGTACCAAAAGTATGAGTAACACAGCCTGGCTACAAACTCGCTAAGAAATACAAAGCGACTCTATAGAGGTTACTAAGTTTCCCGTGGAGGCACTTGGTATAACCAAGNCCTGGTGTTGCCAACATCTAAGGTTGCCTAGGGAACTTCTGTGGAACAGATTCCTTGCACGTCAGCCACAGTCCACTCTGGAAGCTTCTTCAATGCTGTACCTTTCCTATAAATGTGAATATAAGTTTAATTTCTAAGTCACATCCAGCAATTATTCCACAATTTCTCAGGCTAGGAAAGATATTAAAGGAGTGTTATTTTTGCTGTTTTTAAAAATTAGCTTCCAACGGACATTGCTGCCTTCTCCTAAGTCACTTAAAATCTCACCCAGAAGCAGTAAATATAATTTCTAGCCATCATAAATAATGAAAGGATATCCACTTTAATAGAGCATTTTGTTTTTCTTTATTTTTATCCTTAAATTTTTGATCTTCTTTTTTTATAGGTATCTCAATATAATACTTTCTATAAGCAAACATTGGATTCCATACACACTGATAGTGAGACTGAATGAAGGCAAAATGGAAATGTAAACAGAAGAAGGACTTTTTGTTTTAGAAGGGGGCTTTTTTTAAAAAAAAATACTGATCACCTTCATAATGAATGGCTTGTGATAACCCTTTGGCATATGGTTATAATAAGGAGCCGGGGCTGTCATTAACATATGAACATGATGACAAATTACAGGAAGAGTCACTGTTCTTCCATCACCGGAGGACTTTAATGGGGAAACCAGCATAATCTCAAGGATTCAGTGTGACATTTTTTGCTTCGCTGTAGATCTTCTAACTGGAAACTTCCCAGCCTTTGTGATAGCTAGTCCTCTGTGAAAAGTTTTAAGAGACATTTATAACAAAAAGCTGTGTTTCCTTTTGCCTAATTTTGCTTTTGGGAAATTTGACAGTAATCATAACCCATTCACATGTACTTCTGGAATCCATTTACTGGATTAATGTCTTAAATTAAACACGTTAGATTAAGGAAATACCTTAAGTTAACCTGCGTCCAACTCAACACACAGAAATAGCCATCCCAAGAGACCCTCATCAGATAAAACAGTCCCAATCCTGTCTGGTAATTCTGGTTTAATGTCTCTCTCTTTATGCCTACTTTACAGTCCAGAGAACTGCTTATGTGCTAGCTAGATTATTACCCAAAATCTGGTATGTCTGCTTTGAAAATACATTATCAAAGTTTGAGATTTATGGGTAAATGCTAACTGATGATTTTGTGAACTGGAGACAGGACAATCAAGCTGCCAGAGACCTATATTTTTGGCTGAGAGGATTCCACCAATGTGCCGAGCTATCAAAATGCAATCTGGTGCCCATCTTGATATTGGTGTGACATAGGCAAATGTCAGCTTGGGGATCACAGCCAAAACACATGTAGCTCACAAGAGCAGAAAGCCTAGTGTACTAACCTTTTTTTCTTCAACTAGAAATACACTTCAAAATCTGGGCTGAATGTGGAATGGATTACAGGGAAAGACAAATACACATATATTAGTGCTCCAGCTATCACTGGAAACAGTATAGCAATGTGTGTGCTGTGCTTTGCAGATCCTCTCCAAAGGTCTGTGTGCACATCAGGTAAAAGAAGTGGAGAAATGGCTCCTGGTGGTTTTGAGAAATAGGATACAATATCATAGGCTTAATGTTCAACTATGATGAAAATGAAAACTTATTATGTGAAAAGAGAATTTTGCTGTAGCCAGAGTGTTGATGGGGATGTGGGTGATGTATTTACTGACAGAAGAAAAGCCAGAAAAAGTAGAATCTGTCTCATTTATTTGCATAAGAATAAAAACCAAGGGACTTAAGGGACTTTGAGTACTCTCTATTGCATTCTTCCAAGCTTATGGGTTTTGTTTTCTCCTTTAGAAAATTAGGAAGCATAAGGAAAAGCAGAAGCCTCCAAATTAGAAATTTTGGCCACCTGTCCTTGGAACATAGTTCTGCCCTTGATGACTTCACTGGAAGTTGAGTGTGTGAAAAAAGGTTTCTAATCATTACAAATTCTACACTAGTATAGGCAGGCATAACTATTGCTATGTTTTAAAAAGAAAATAAAATTACACCACTGTCTCCTGTTAAATAGACCATTATTTTTGGAGAATGATAGCATTTCATTTTTTTGAGAAACAAATCAGATTCAACAACAGCAAATGGGTATTTAAACTCTACGACATCATCAACAAATCAGGCATGATACATATCAGTGCAGTTTGCTCCTGCACATAACTGTGTCTGGTTTTCTGCCTACAAAAGATGAAAAGCAGAATAGTAAGAGCAGTATGAGGTTTCCTTAAAGGAGATGTTCCAGAGGAAGAAGGGAAATTCACTAATGGACCAATCTGCTCTCCCCCAGTTACTGTGTGATTCCTGTCTTCATAATTACTTGTGTGGAGGGCTCTGGTTTGTTTTGGCTCATTCTGTAGTTCTAGACTCACTTGACAGTGGAAACCCTTACAAACTGAGCAAAAGTAGCATCTCCTCTGGCTAGGAGCAATAAGACACGTTAGCTGTATCAGGTACTTCTTCACACATTTTTAAGGTTCCTGAATTAGAAACAATTGAAATCTTGAAAGGTAAATCTAGGACTAATAAACACATTTCTTTAAGCTGCTTAAATAGGATATTCTGGGGCTTTGTATTTTTTCAAAATTTTTCATACTTGGCATCATGGACAGAAACATTTGTTCCTCTTAGCAACAGAGCCTGTGACTAAAAGCCCTGCATCTCTCTTCACAGCCAAGGCCTGTCTCATTTCCTCTTTGCTTCTCAGGAAGCTCTTGTTCAAAACATCTAGAGCAGCTGGTATCTCTTACCACAGAGGACTTTCTTATTTGACTGTAGATGACAGAGGCATAATCAGCTTTTTGTTTCCCTAATTTTTTTTCTACAGAAAACAAAAACATGATTTAGAGAACTTTCCCTTACACTGGGAAATGTAGATTCTCCCGGGGTGCCATATGTCTCTTTTTTTTTTCTTTTTTTTTTTTTTTAAAAAAAAAAAAGCTTTTGTTTTGTTTTGTTTTTTCTGTGGTTATCCCCTGTGGTGCCAGGAGCTGTGATAGGAGGTCTGCTTGGTGGTTCTGTTTCTACCTTTGATTCAGTCCTATAAGAGACAATGCATGTGTTTGAGAGAGGCCTCCACTGACCTGGAAATGCAGCAGCTCTTTATCATAGCCCACAGTGAGCTTTACAAGTCCTGCAAGATCAATGAACACAAGAGAGCATTTTGGAGAGCTGTGTTTTGGTCCCTTAGCATATATTTTACTTCTACACACAAATATATAAAAGTACATGTAATATATCTTGTACACGTTAGATCATTTCTGTCCCAGCATTCAGTTGCTGTTCTTGAAATTCAAAAGCTTGAAGTTTTAAGACTCCAATCTTAAACTTGAAATATGAGTCAATCATACTGAAGTCATCAAGGTTACTAATAGGCCGTATTCAATGTGAACCGTAACAGTAGAGTGTCACCCAGTCAGGAAATTTATCTTTTAAGAATAAGGGACCCAGATTCTTACTCACTCATATCAATATAAATCAAGAGTGACTTCAATTAAGTAAGGAGAATTATGACTGTGGAAATGGCCATGAGAGGAGAATGACATCTGCTTTATTTACTTTTGGAACAATTAAATGTTTGAAATGGGCATTTTTGGCTATATATGGTCTAATAGGATTTTAAATTGTCAGAATGAGTTAAAATCACCGCATTTACTATGCATAGGATGTTTTTAATGGTGCATTTATTTTCTTAGTGCCGTATGTTCCTCCTTATAGAAAAACTAAACAAAACATTAAGATAGTCAAACCAGTTACTCCAAAATGTGGTTGCTCCTTATATTTGTATGTAAACATATATTGTGCAAGCCAGATAAGAATAACAAACATTGGTAATAAGCCTAATATGAAAGTGGTTGTTAATATATCATGAAAATTAGTGTCTTTGTATCTCTCTCTTGAAATGGAAAGAAAGATATTACAAAATCTCTGGGGGAACAAAGACATATCACTGAAAAATTCAAACTGAGCTTTATAAGGTCCTCTGATCTTGTTGATAAAGGTTTTGTTTCTTCCCCACCTAGTTGTCTTCTGCTTCACCTCCATTAGGCATCCTACATGTTGTGGGAGGTGAAGGGAGGAATGCTTTTGTTAGAACCAACCTACCATTTCGCAAATGATGTCACTGACATACTGGCCTGCATTTTGGTACGTGATAGAAGGATGTAGTTCCTAGAGCATTTAAGTCAGTATTCGTTATATTTTTCCAGATGAGGAAATTGAGTTGCTCAGATCAAAGAAAAACAGGTCTTTGTGAAGAAGGTGTTAGAAAGAAGGGGTAATTTGGGCTGAATTATACCGTAGTTCTATTGGCAACATTAAGCTATGCTACCTCAGCAGTGTGAATAAGTTGCTGCTCAAGCTGGGTCCAATATGTTGGTATGAATTCTCCCTGCCCGTGTTCTAAATTTTCTATATTATGTATGTGCTTGTGAACTGGAATACCCTAAAGGGGCTGGAGGTTTCAGCAGGGTGGCCATTTGAGAACCTGTGGGACCCCTGGCACCCCAAGCCCAGGGAGAGTTGGTACTGCCATGGCCCCACTGCCCCTCCATGGGGTGCACAGCCTCATGAGCGAGACCAGCCATCGGAGGCACCTGGAAGATGCTCTCCAGAGCAGTGTTCATGTAGACAGTAAGGAAAAAGTAGGGCTGTACTCACTGTGGGTCTCTGCTGTCTGTCAGGCAGATCCCAATGAAGTCAGCAAAAGTTATAAAGTGACATTTCAGGACACTATCAAATCAGTCATTGCTGCCTTTTGCAGTCCACAGCTACTGAATTGGTTTTACTTGAATCCAGTCAGCTTTTTTATCATGGTGCATTCAGGAAAAAGTAGGGTGCTAACTTTGGCTGAACTACACCAAGTGGTGCTTTAGATACTGGGACAATAGTAAGAAATATCAATTTCTCCGGGAATAAGGAATATATTACCTTTCTGAAACTGTGATAAATTTTTGACAGGATTCATGTAAGATCCATTTCTGAATTCCGCCCATGTTTTTAGTGACCCTGATCTATCATGTACCATCATGTGTCATGTCTCCAGAGGTGGATGTGCTGTCACAGGCACGGGGAACTGAGAAAGTTGCTGTGGAGACACCAATTTTTGTCACATTTTTATGAACAATATGCCTCTCTCGGTATCCATATGTCCTGTCCTAAGTCTTTTAGGACTATAATAGATGCCTAATAGAGATATAGTCTGGGGTTGATATATGATGTACTTTTTCCTCCTACTCCCCCATTATTAATTGTAATAACCTGTCAGCACAAGGCATTTCAGAATTTCTGTTTTATTTTCTTTAGCTTTTCCAAGTCTGTGGTTTCATATTTGAAGCCACTTTTTCAACTATGAACTACTCAAATTTAAATGATTAGCAGTATCTGTACTGGAAAGTAAAAAGAAAGACTAAATATGAAGGGATGTATATCCATTTCCTCAGTGATTCTACCGCTGATCCTTAAAAATTGTGGTGTACCACTTGGATGAGGACATAACAGATCTGAGCTGCTTAATGTTAATTACATATAAAAATCTGTATGGCCAGATGGTGTTCACAGCAAATCCATGAACAAAGACTGTTTTCATTCATCTCCAATTGTAAAAAAAAAAGCCCCAAACAAAAAAAATTAATGGAATCTGAAGAGCAGACTGGCTCTGCCCATCACTTTGCCCTGTTGTTCAAATTTGTTTCTTATACTTCACCAGAGATTGGCTCTTGTGTTTCTTAGTAGTAATTGATTTGGCTGATTTGGCTTCTGCTGGTCCATGCCAGTAATTATTTTAACACAGTGTTTTGAGAGGGGAGAAGGGAAGCCCAACAATCTATAGATGTGTGTGTGTGTGAATATATACACACACACAGACAGACTTAAAATCTGTCTTTCAGCTCTTTGGGGTCTTGAATTATTCTTCTTTATACACAAATTGTAATCTATTTTGTTTTGTTAGGCTGACATAAATTTCCTTCTTTTGTTTGCTGTGTTGTGGGTTCCTCTAATAACCACTTTACGCAAACTCAGGAAAATAAATTACTTCCTGGAAGGCAGGGTGTTCAGAGAGTTGTATGATGCTGCTGAAACAGATACTGCAAACTGTACAGTACAGACTCATTTCAAAAGAGGTGATACCGTAAAAGCCG
>VZTL01078984.1:0-17590 GCA_013400535.1 Scopus umbretta
TTCTATGATTCCATGATAATGAATCATGTATTAACAGATACCCTGTACATTATATCAGTGACAATACAAGTACATGTAAAGCGTGTGTGTGCGTAACAAAAAAACCAGCTGATCCAAGGTGTCTCAAACTGGAAGGTCAAAGTTAATATTCAGATACTTTTACCCCCTATAGCTGTGGTTTCTGTTCCTACTTGATTATGAGGGTGATAAACATCCTCACCTGCTCAAGGATGCTGCAAAAATTAATGTTTCTGAAGCACTCCGATGCTACACTGACAAATACAGTAAAAAATGGAATAATTTTGTCTTCTGAGTGAGAGCTGAACTGTCTGCGTGTAAAGCTAAGGGGCCCACATATTGACGATTTTTTTTCCCCCAAATAAAAATCTTGCAAGATCTGAATGAGACAAAGATTGTAAAATTATCTTCATCATGGAAATTCAACCCCGTCTTAGTATTCACGGGGTGTCTAAACGTTAGCCACAGATAATTGGCTCTTCCTCGCCCCGAGCGTTTAACTTTGTAACTGCGTGCACATTCTTTGAATTTAAGCTTTTGGCATGAATGTATTCAGCACGTGTAAGTGCTCATGCATGTCTGTGCACACAACTCAAACTTCTATCCCTAACTTTTTAGGGCTCACTGTATTTTCCACTGCCATGTATTCATTAAAAATAACTAAAATTGAATACAACAAATTCATAAACAGCTTAAGCACTGAACATAGTACCGGATTAACACATTTAAAAACTCATCAAAAAATAAGCGTCTGTTAAAATTTATTACTGCACTTACGCAAATATATCAGATATTTCTTTGACCCTAACAGGAAAAAAAATAGTGTCCACTGATGCAAACAGTCCAACAGCACGTTCTTTGTTTTTTTCTTTTAATGGCATCAAAGCAGCATTTATTCTGGAGGTTCAGCATAAATCTCCCAATAATATTAAACTCTTGGAGAAAGTTTGCACTTTAAGGTACTTAATGTTATTCCTAGCCTCGGTAAAATAGAGTATGTCCAATTTCAAGTTTTCCTACTGATGACAAAAGCCATTGTCTGAATAGGAAAGCAAAGCTATTGAATGCCTTGGATTTGTTTTGTTTTGTTTTATATAGTACAAATGAGGACACAGTGGAAACAAGAGAATAGTATCTTAATTAACAAGGAAACATTTGTGTGCATCTGCAAGACAAAATACCCCCCAAAAAACAAATAAAGACTTCCAGATTTTCTGCGTAGAGAAATGTCATTAGGAGTGTTCTCAGCTGTTCAAACTCTTCAGCAGCCCTGGGTACCTTGTTTTTTTAGATTACCTGTATTTGCACAAAACTACACCTGCAGCCATTTGAATGCTTAAGTATTAATAATGGACTAGGTAGCGCATGAAATCTATTTTATTAATGTAAAATTCATTTGGGAAAACTGCAGTGAAACCAGTCAGATAAGCTAGGCATATAAGCAAGGTAATGTAAATGTATTGCTTCTGTGCTCATTTCTAGTTTACTCTATGATTCACAGAGCAAACGTTTTCTACTGATTAATGACCAAGCTTCTATGTTATTTTATATAAAACACACACAATACATAAATCGATAAATGTGACTCCAAACTCAGATACATCAGCGGGACTTGAAATGAAACAGCTTGTGTGAGTGTTCTTTGAATTCAAGCTTTTGGTCTGAACAAATTAAGAGTGCCTAGGTGCTTGTGCACTTCGGCACACACACTTCAAAATTCTGTCCCTTACTTTTTAGGGTTTACTTTTTCACTGCCATATATTCATTAAAAATAACTAAAATTTACAGCTAGAAATAAAAAAAAAAAAAGGGACACATCAGTTAATCTTAAAACACATTTTCTGGATTTCTCCAAAGGTAACATTCAATTTTCACTTAAGCAGACCAGGGATAGAGGAATGGGCTAGGAGAGAAAAAAAATTTGTCTTAAACTTTTCCATTCTCCTACATTAATTCTTTTGCAGAGGACAGTCTGCTTTTTCATTTAAAGCATTTCAGAAGTCCTATGAAACCAGAACCTTGTGTTTAAGTAATTTAAAAGGGTTTTTTACATATTATATAATATGCACCTTTTGTACATATGCTTATTCTGTGAATGTTAAAATTCACGACTTCTGAAACATTTTCTAGAAAAAAGTAACAGAAATTAATTCAAATAGTTTCTTACTTTTGAGCTGAATGGGGATCATCTGCTTTGAATATGTAAAATAAAGTGTTTTTGTGCAGTAAATGGAACACTCTAGACTCCGAGTTTTCATCTTTTACTTCACTGACTGTGAATCCAAGTAAAGGCTGGCTCTCTAACGCTGCCACATCCTATTTACAGGGAAGAAAGCAAACAAGACAAAATTAGAGCTTGTAAGACATACTACACAATGCATTTAGACTTTACTCATGCACCGTACCGTTGCAACAGATTATACAAGATACAAGTCGTTACGAATAGTCTTGCACAAAATGCTGCTTTTTATAGTCTCCATGCATGAGTCAGGGGACAGGGAATAACAAGACCTCGTAGATGTCAACATTGCTGTTCCTCTTTTTATTTCCCTGATAACATTCCCCTTGTCTTTCACTGTAGAGTCTCATCGTTCTGCCTGCTAAGGACTTCTTACAGCAAAAGATCGACTACCACCTGGCAGCAGACCAAAGGTCCATCTAGCCCACTGCTCTCTCCAGCAACCTTAGCAGTGAGTTTTCATGTCTTAAAAGTGATATGGGATGCTATAGCTGCACTGACTATACTAAAAGGAGGAGCTATGGATGTAACCCTATGTTCTCAAGCACTGGAGTCACACTCCAAATACTTTTGATGGCTAAACTTATTTTGCTTTTGGTTGCTGAAAAATAACAGGATGAGGGAAAAAAAAGTTGCTGAGTGTTCACAAGTGGTTGGCTAGGAAAGAGTAGCAAGAGAAACTGTACCTTTTTACCTTCGCTTCATTTAATTTCAAAACCTGGCTAAAAAGGCAACCTTTTCCCTTCCTCATTTATCTCAAGTCCTTTTTATGCTCTTGTCTTTTAATTAATAAATACAATGCAGAGCATTTTTGGAAGAAAAGAAGAAGAAGAAAAAAAAAAAAGTAATTTAATCCTGTGCAAATTCCAAACCAGTGGTTTGTAACTAGGCAGGGTCCTGCAATGCTTCTGGACAGAAAAAATAAAGAATGTACACAAACTGTACTGACACATCAGGTGAAGACTTTGGTAGTCGCCTCTACATTGGAACAAGAGTATTCTGTGAAAGCAGCATTCCTTGACATTGGAAAACAGTCAAGTAAGGCTTAGCAATCTCTTTTATTATCTTAGGTCTTTGTACCACTAATAAGCAGTCTTTTTACCACTAATCTTTATATCACTTGGGACTAATATAAGTAGCTGAAGTGGGGCTTCCTGGCTAAGGCCACATTGGACCTTCCCTTGAGACTCTCTAAACAGTCTCCTGCAATGGCTCGTCAAGATGAAAAACATGGACAGATACTCCTTAGTTTAAGGAAAACAGGGGAGAGTTAATTTTGTGATTGCGATCTGCAAACTGAAGCTACTCTGGAAGGCTGATATCAAAGAGGAAGCCAAGCAAAAGAAAATTTAAGGTGACTGTCACAGAGTAATATGCCTTTACAGTTGCCAAAGTCTCCTTTGCAACTGTCAGAAGAGACACAATGCTCTAAAATATGTTTCAAATCTTTGCAAAAGTAATTGTTTTGTACATAATTATTTAAGATATTTTTAGAACTACTTGGAGGTTTTTTCTTTCCACTATTACCAATGCTGTGGTGGAAACAACATCACAGATTCTGGACATAATTCAGAAGTTCTAACATAAAGGTTGCTGCTACAGCAGGAACAACCCAGGAACAAATGTGAGCACAAGCCAGGAAATAACTAGAGTAGGGGTGGCATGGGGGTGAAGAAGGGTAATTTTTTTAAATGGTCAGGATAGGTTGGGCCTTACATTTTGAAAGAAAGTGAGGGACAGCAATACCTGTAAACAGATGCTTTGGATATTTTGCTCTTGAAGGCTATTAGCAAACTATAACATATGATACAAAAAAGCGAAAACCAAGATCTTCCAGTGCTACAATACACCCATATATGTTGCAAAACATTATAAGATGCAATGAAATTACGTCCTCAGCACATGCTGGGATGTGTAGAGCTTATACATATTGGTTAGAGATTATTCCACACTGCAATAGGACTACACATTCTAAATAAAAAAAGCAAATGCCATTAGATAAGATACATTTTTTTTTTTCTTCCCCCTACTAGAGCAGTGTATATTAAATAATAACTCCAGGCTGAAGACAACAGTTTGAGGAGAAGTAAAGAAATTTAGTTTGCTCATTTTCCAGGCATTCAAAATACCCTATGGAACTGCAGAACAAGACACTTCAAGATGCTTTTATAATGTTGGCTTTGCCACTAGTCCAGTGCGATGCATCTGAAGATATCCCCATGTATTCAACTGACTCAGAACATACCTACAACTCTGCAACGGTGTGCAGTGCAGAGGTACTCAAAGCTAGATCTGGAATCAGAAACAGTGTAGCTATATCGGCGTATTATGGTACCAAGCTCACTGGGCCTTTTCAAAATACTACATCGCAATCAGATCAATTACTGTAAAGTAATCTAATTTTATAGCTTGTTTCTGGATTATAAAAATAAACAACTTCGTTACAAAGACAGTATTATCATTGGATATTTGATTTCTAATATGTAGTCTCTTACCTCACTAGCAGCATACGTGTATAGCACCTTATTTTTTATAACAAACCATAGGTGTTTCCAAGGTTTCTTACTGCCCTTAGATCTGTGTAGGTAGCCACTCATTGTAGAGTCTTCTGTATTTGCTGAAACCTGAAGAGGAAAAAAAATACAACCCAAAACCAACAACAACAACACAACAAACCAATCCCGAAAGAATATATAAATCTGTCCAGGTTTTTGCAGTACACATCTTTTTAAAACAGATCTCCAGAGTCCTGTCCTGTCAAAGACTCAGATCCTTACCCAATCTCAAGTTAATGTGGCTAATTAACTCAGAGGGCTGAAAGAAAAATTATTTTGTCTGCCACCATCTATGTGGTCTGGAAGAGAGGTTTCTGCAGTCACTAAGGGTTGGAACTTAAATTGGATGCAGCAGGACAAGAGAGGGCTGAGACTCTGAGGACCGTGTATAGCTGGAGAGCGTACATTCCTATATAAGAAGAAAAATTACTTCCTCCCATTCCCAAGACCTCCAGCATAGGTAGGCAGTTTAGCTCTACCTTTCCTAATCATAAGCCAAGAGCTGAGCTGGTGTAGAAGTCTTCTCATTGACTGTACAGAGGTAAATCACAATCCCTTGAAACACAGGGAAGCAAGAAAGAAATTACAATTTTGACTATGTCTCTGAATCACAGTCTCACAGGTGTTTATGCAGTTTATACACTGCTTCATAGTTCAGGTCCCTGCCTATATCAACTAAGGCCCAAGCCACTGTTACAGGCAAATTTTGACTTTTGATTCTAGAGAAGATGGCTAAAATATAGAATTACTATTTCATTGTTAATATTGATTATATAATATCAACAAGGCATTGCTTTTGAACAATAAAGCACTTACTTCTTTGAGGGCTGCAGGAATTTTTTTCTGCTTTCTTCCAGAGGGAATACTGTGTAATACTGTAGACAAGGCACTTGATGGAGATTTATGGTTTACTGGGGATCCACTCTTAGGAGTGCACTGGTTATCTAAAATACATAGGATGAATATATTGCTTTCATGTCACAGAAGACTAAACACAGGCAATGATTCTTGGACTTTTTTTTTCTTAAAAACGCTGACTTTTATTCTGATTACAGTGTTTCAATAGCAACACCTAGTGATAAATTCAGTGGTGAACTAACTTTTCAGTATTTTCATCAACACCATGAGTTAGAATCCCTCAAATCACAATCAGACTGAAAAAAAAAAAAATCCACAAGAAATTTAAAACTAAACGGATTGGTCATGTTTGTTTTCACAGCCTGTTTTCTTGATGTTAAACTGCCTTGGCCCATAAGCAGGGTGAAAATTAAGTCTTAAAAACCACACTAAATTTTTAGAGCTGTCCTCTGCAGTTCAGTCAGTGCTTTACCTCTGTTCCCCAACTCTGTCCTTCAATTCTATACATCTGTTACCTTCTCAGCTTTTTTCAGTATGTATGCTGCAGGGCTCCTCTCTTCCAGCATCATCACACACACACTTCTGGAGATTCCCATCTCCAGAGCACGTGCTGTCTTTCTCCACTGCCACAGGCAGTTCCTTCATCTCGCTTGGCAGACTTCTGCAACATTTCACTCCTTTAAAAACCCCTTTTCTAGCAACACTCACCACTACTTTCCAGCCCAGCCTGGAAGGAGTAGGGCTGCCCTAAGCTTCATTAGCTCCCCTTCTAGAGTTGTCCCTGAACATGGTGCGGCTCTGAAATAATGAGCAGAGCAGGAAAGTATTTGGATTGCCAGCTGTACGGCACCCGCTCTTCAGCTCTTTTCCCATCTAAAAGCACCTGCAATTGCCTGCAGCACAGCAGCCCCTAGTGCCCAGTGCAGAGACATGCAGGTGATCCAGACAATCCATCTTCCCCATCATTGCAAGCTCCCACCACCACTTCAAGGGTTGTCAATGCTGCTTTCCACATCCCCACGACAAATGCCACTCCCAGCATGCTGGAAGCCATTGCTTGATTATTTCACTGGGGCATCACAGATTTCCTGATACCCTAGACAGCTTGTGTCGAACCGGAGCCTCTGCTAGAGGGAACGGCAGCAAACTGTTTCAGTCCCTGCTTACGGCTCATTTGTGTATTTTATACTAGAGTCTTTGGACAGAATTCAGAGCAAGTCTTATGAGATGGGACCGGATTTCCACCTCACTGGGAGGTGCCCCTGTTGATTCTACATTCGTTTCTGCATAATGATATGAAGCTCCTTCAAAGAGATGGATTTGAGTTCCATCAGGATGAGAAGGAAAATGACCCTGGACCTCCTCTCTAAGCAAAAGTTATTACCACTATGCATCAGTAGTACCATGTTCTCTGAAAGTGTTTCAATGAAAATAGCTCTAGCGATGGTGTTTTACATTGAAATCCATGTTGCCAGTGTGCAGCAGGCAACCATTAAAGAGTTTGCCCTTGGAACTAAGGTACAGATATGCCAAGTTCTTGAATTCCAGATGAGCCAAGGCTTGAGGCTGAAGAGACTCAGCTTCAGTAAGATGAAGGCCTATGTCTTTATAAAGCCCCAGAACTTCAGCTATCTCATCAGCTTAGCTGGCAAAAGCAAAGTTTACAGGCATACAAGTTACAGAGAGTAAAAGTACATGTGAACCCACTGGGAGGTCATGATAAGCCGCAAGGACTTTAATGTACACTTGTACCCTGTGATTAATGAAAAGCAATGTAACACTAGTTATCTCAAAAAGAAGTTACATATCATTATCATAGGGCAAGTTACATATCATTATCACAGGGCAAATACATGCATGTTTCTAGAAGGAAGAGCTAATGTATTGCAAATTCACTTCCTAACTTACTCCACAGAAACTTGTTTGGGCTTTTATAACGTCAGATGCCTTCAGATTGGATATTAGGAAAAAATTCTTCACCGGAAGGGTTGTCAAGCATTGGAACAGGCTACCCAGGGAAGCGGTGGAGTCACCATCCCTGGAGGTATTTAAAAGTCACGTAGATGTGGCGCTTAGGGGCATGGTTTAGCAGTGGTGTTGGCAGCACTAGGTTAACGGTTGGACTTGATGATCTTAAAGGTCCTACCCAACCTAAATGATTCTATGATTCTATCCCTATCACTTTTCAGGCACTAGCGGAATTAGGCAGTTGAATCCAGCAGTAAAGATGAGGCACCATGTTAACAAGGGCCACAAAAATAAGACAGGCAGTTTGTGCAGATTTTCTTTACCTTGTTTCTGTAGCTCCCTGAAGCAATGATCACATACTCTTGCTGGCTGGTTTTTCATATAGTCTAAGCCATGTTTATTTGATGAACAAGCTTGACAGACAATCTAGAAACAGATAAAAGCATTATTGTACATGATACGCACCTGTAAATCACCAAATGCTCAAAAACATTCACTTCAGTACTGTAACAGAACTTGAAATAGGCACTATTTTACATTGAAAACGGTTTAAGATCTTGGCTTTTCCTTATGTCCTTATGTTCAACATGCTGCTCTCCTCCTCTAAATGATAAAAATTTCAACAGAAAAAAGTCACTGAATTACACAAGTCAATAAGCCAATGTTAACAATCCATGAAAAGCAGAATAAGCCTACTGTGTTACTGAACTGTTTAAATCATAAGCTTTTAAAGTAGTAACTAAAAAGTCATTGCTTTCTTGACAATTTCTCCACAACACAGATGTCTCAACTGCTTTGAATTTTGTATTCTCATCTGATTAAAACAAGAAAAGTAAAGGTTTATTAGATATATCTTTCATAAGTGTTAAATATAAAATAAGTTTGGTACTAACTTAAAAACAAAATCATTATTTATCTTACAAAAATCAGCGAGGAAGGTATTTTTCTCATTTCAGCTAACATACCTCATTTGTACTACGTAACCGCAAAAGCAGATGACAACCATAAATAGTACTCCAAAATGCAAAATAAGAAACATGTAACAGGTTAAAAGCTTAAACACTGGTCTGTCATAACACCTTACTCAAAAAAAAAAAAACCAAAACCACCCACAAAAAACAAACCAAACCAAAAAAACAAACCCAAAAAACCCACAAAAAACCCCACAACAGGCCCCCCCCAAAAAACAGCCAACCCAAAAAAACCCCAACAAACCAAAAATCCCCAAACAACCCAACATGCTGTTCTTAATCCATATAATTGTGTCATAGTACAGTGTTCCCTTAAAAGAGTTGTTCTGGTGCCATCGGGCTCCATCTATATTTGTCACACAAGGAACCCGAATGACTAACTGAAAAGCTAATCACAAAATTGCCCGACCTTTCCGCATGCCCTGCAGTGATGCCTTCTCCACGTCAACGTGAATTCACTTGTACAGATCATGCACATAGTGGCTCTAGTGTCAGGGATCCAGATTGGAGCCTTTGATCCCAGCGGACTATCTTCTTCCTGTTTCTCTGGATCTGCCTGAGAGAACATAGGCAGAACACCATTACATTCAGTAATGAGAAATAAGATTAATATTTTCAGTGATTACACGATAACTCTATGTTGGAAAGCCTTCTCTGATAAATAGACATGGTCTTAAATGTTACCTAGTATTTCAGCAGTGACCGTTATAATGCAAGACAGTGCTGCATTTAACTACTTCAAAAAAGCTGTGCGACTTTCAAAGTTTGCTAGCCTATTTAGATCAACAGCTGCTATAGTTTAAAATCTTTTCATTTCATCTCTCTGTTCACAAGATTACTGAGAGAACTGAGAAAGCTGGTGTGGTTTTTTTTGACGAAAATAATTTTAAATTTATGAAGTAGATAACATTACAAAATATCATTCTGTTCTATCATTTGTTCACTTATCATTTACCATCCTGTTTTATTATCTATCATGGAATGCCTCTTGGCTTTCTAAAACGCCGCAAAGAAGTTTTATATTCAAAAAGGGAACAAACCAACAATAATGCTGTGATATACCTCTTCAAGACTTTTGCTAGGATTAAATGTGATTCTCTTTTTTGTATATTCTTCAATTGATTTTGAGATAGCTTCTAACCACTCATCTCTTTCTGTAGCAGAACTGTTGAAGTAAAAAAAAAAAAAATCAGTTTATTATTATTAACATTTAAGATTAAGAAGCAAGTGTTGATTATAATTCTATTAGCTTTATTACACATTGACTTTACTCTCTGGCAATTTCAGCTTTATAGACTACCTCTAGTTCCTACTGAAACTGGCATTATTTTTTTAACTGCCCGCATGGTGTCAGTTATTTGTGTTGATGAATATTAAAGAAGATTTCTGTGTTAGTTGTTATGATGTGGATTCCCTCCCTCCCTTTCCTCCTTCCAAAATACACTGTGATTGTTTCAAGGCTTGTATGTCATTGCTTCCCCCTTCTCCCTGGACCCTTAAATCGCTTAAGTAACACTGGTGTCAATGGTGCTCGCAGAACAAAGGCATGGGCCCTCCCTCTTCAGAGGGTCTATGAAATTTCAGCAAACCCTTCTTTTCCCTCTTCCTTCTGTCTCAGGGTGCAGTTTGTTATACCCAACCCTGTGAAACCCTGAGCTTCTGTCAGAAAAAACACGCTCTCTCTTCCCCAGCCTTGTGCTTCTGACTTCTTGCTCCTACCAGGTCATGCTGCTTGGAAATAATTCTTTTTTTGTTTTTGTTTTTGTTTTTTTTTTTTTCCCCAAAAAATGTTTCCATTGAATTAGCTGCCCCAAAGAGATAAACAGATAAGCTTACTGTATCTCTTTATCCCACAGCTGGTGGATCACTAATCAAGTGCAAGGAAAGCCTTAGGCTGAAGTGGCATGGCACAGGGAGCCGGGAGAACAAGGAGTGGCTGGCACAGCAGGAGCCTGCAGCTATACTGAATTACGTGCCGTGCCAAAGCACGTCCTGAGGCCATGGCCCCACAACGACTTTCATATAATATAAATCCATGCTGCTGCTGCTGCAAAGGGCAACTTAGTATAACTCCCTCTCAGCCACTACATCTCGTTTTCTCCCTTGTGCCAGAACACACAGGGCTACACAGTGGGCTGGACTGGGAAACAAATCCATATTAAAGCAAGCCATCCACCTGCCCTTCCTCTGGATCAATTTACCAACTGGGCTCACCACGCAGCTGAACACGTACTTGTGCCAGCAGCATGGAGGGTGCTCTGAGGAAGGAAGAAGCAGTTCTGTGGCAGAGGAACAGCTAGACCGCTTGTTTAAGATGCCATGCCAGCTTTAAAAGGGCTTCTAAAATTTCAACCAGTATCTACTACCAACATTTTTTTTTTTATTCCTCACTTCTTAAATAGCATCAAATAAATTAATTTGTTTAAACCAAGGAACATGATGAAACAGGAAAGTCAGGGACGAGGAAAGCAATGGTTTACATGCATTAGGTGTGCAACACCAATTATTGTTTAATGGCTTTTGTAGGTGAATTTGGAAGCTTTGACCATGTTTGAACCTTTAAGGAGAATCCTTTGAGCGGGGGTTTTGAACGGGATGAAACTAAGCACTCTACAGATTCAGAGAGGACAAATCTGGTAAGGTAAACATGGGGGAAGCCTGTGAGGCCTGAGGGAAAAGAACGATCTAGTGCACACAGCAACAAAATCGGAACAAAAGAAGAGGAAATAAGATATAAGCAAGGGCAAATCAATGTATTATTGTTTGTCCCAATAGCTCACACTCTGAGTGGAGCATTTTGTTCAGTTTATTTACCTTTGCTTCCTCATTCGGTAAGAACAACTGGTCTGCATTAGCTACGTAATGGTCATAACTAACCAACTCTTTTGGCTTTTCAAAATCTGGTTACGTTTAATTAGGTTCCTAAAATTATATTAAATAATTAAATTTAAAGTTGGCCCAGTTTTTGGAGATTAAGCATCCCCCATCACGTAGGGATTGCTACATATAGGGCTGCTCGAGCAATGAGCTACATGGCTTACGACCCAATATTTCACTAGGGAGCTTGCACTTGGTTGCTTTGTCAGTGCTAGCTTTTAGGCTTGTTTACAATGCTTCAGAACTTAAGAGCAAAGGCGGTGCCATCGGCAACTGAACTGATGTAATGGTTTGCTGCAGCAAAATAGACAGTGTTTCTTCTGCTGTCACTCTCAGGCCCCCCCTGCCATCCAGCTGCGCAGCCCTACCACTTCCCTCACTGCAGGTCCGGTATTTGTTGCATCCTTCCAAAAGCTGTCCTGTTTACTAAAAGGCGAGGTTTTCTTAGTTGTTTTGTTTTTTTTTTTTAATTATTTTTTTTAATTAAGATTTTATTTAACAAAACAGCATAAAACTTTTAAATGGACTGCAGAGAGCCCCAGCAATTGTTATTACGGGCAAAGGTGTGCAGCTGCCCAATGGAGTAAGCAGCTCTCTGGTCCCTGGAGGGCTCACAGAAGAATGCCCCTGTTGTTTCCAGGATCAGAGCCTTAGGGCACCTCTCTCAGCTGAGCTAGTCTTGCATGAGCTATCCTTATGTTAGGTGAGGCAAGGCAGCTATGTCTGCCTGGGGTAGCGCTTCGCTAGTCTTATTGAGGGAGACAGGGCCAGCTGGCCTCAGACCACGTCAGGCTGGCACGACTATTGTTTTCAGGACCAAAGCTTTACTTCTGCACAGTGCTGTATCGTGCAGATGCGCCAACTTGTTTCTCCGATTAAGAGATTTCTAGTACAATACTGCATTTTACCATGTAAACCAGTACATATTCCTACAGATATCCCAGGCAAACCGAAACCTCAACCCAGACTAAATGAAGCAGAATACTAATGCAGTCAGTAAAACTAAACCTGAAGTGACAAAGACTCTTGCCTAGGCATTAATCTATACCTCAGTTCTTAACTGGCTTACATTTTATTACTAGCAATTTTTCACCAGCTTAATTACTCCCCTCCCTGTCTCTGCCACCAGATCATTTCAGAATCTCTTCTTTGGTGTACACTCTACATAATGCTTATTATTTGAAAAAACACAAAAGTGAAATTTGTCTCCAATGTCTTTAAGATTAATTTGAACATTTTTGTAATCCAGATTTTTACACCATAAGAGCCAAGAAGCTTTTAGAATGAGGTATCTTCAAAAGGAAGATGCAATCTGTATTGACAAGATACTGATTCTCTTCACATGCAGGATATTTATCAATAGGAACAATACAATTAATTGGGAAAAAATACACACAAGCACCTATTGCTGGTAATTTTTCACTTGTTTCCTTCCTATACCACAACAGACCCAGGCCTCACTTATAGACAGATAACAATTTGAAAAGCCTCATTTACACCTGGGGCCCCCAGCACCTCCTTCATCCTAAGCAAATGCAATCTCTCTCTGTTGCTATTGTGTAATTTAGGGCTCTTGCACACATGTAGCTTCCAGCAAGTGTAAAAATAACAGAGCTGAACAGGCTCCAAAGATGCAAGATCAACAACGCTAAAAAATAAGGAGCAAATCAGAGCAGCTTTAGTCAGCAATATGAGGGTAATTTCAGTAATTTCAAGGTCAAAACAAAAGCATGTCACAAACTGCCCAATTTGATGAGAATTTTATATATAGGGGTTCTCCCCTATGGACAAGCATGTATTTCACAGGAGTTGCTTTTGATTTACCACTTAATCAGTTCCTCGAAAAGACAAGTCTACCCTGTTTTGTGAAAAATAGTAGGTTGTATTTCAAAATGATAATCTTTTCACAAGTTCCAATTATTTTTTTTCAATTTTTTAAAACAACTGAATTAAAAGTGAAATGCTGTTTCAAGTCAAGCAGAGATAAATCCACATTGCCTACTGCAATCCTATAAATGTCTTGTGACACCCAGTCACCACAGCACCTAAGCAGCACGGCCTGATCATATCATACTGGAGCAGAATCATACCCTAAACTGTGAAATGCATCTTTTTTTCCCCAATGTGCAAAAGAACCATAAGAAACATTTACATTTCTTGAAAAACTACAAAAATACTCCTTTCAAGTCTGTTATAAATAACTACTGCTCAGACAATCGAGCTACTTCCTTTGGCTATTTTGACAAGGTTAACCTTGGTCTACCCCTCAGCTAGAGATACGGCTATCTTTGTGCAGACATCCTCATGTCAGTATTTACAAGGTCACACAAAAAGACACAGTCTGCCCTTGCTCAGCTTTGCTAAACAAAAGAGAAAACACGTCTTTCTCCATTGGCATAAGCACTGTCACAAATGTCAGAACACATAAAGCTCTAACTCAAACACAGTAAAAACAACAATCCACAAACCCAGGTCTTTGCTAAAGGCATCTTGGTGAAGGCAGACCAGAGTTGTTCTGGTTTAGTGGCCATGTATCCTTTTGCTGCCACGTGGAGAATTTGGTTTTCTGGTAAAGACAAGCACCATTCTAATAACTGCTGCCATTTCCGTAATTGCAGATTCGCTGAGATCCATTTCTTGTTTCAATCACACTGTTATTTTAGCTAGAAGACCAGGATGATTTCTTCCAACTTGTATCAGTTACCAATAATAATATCAAAATGTATTGTCATGCTTCATATCCTGTGCTGTTAATGCACTGACAGAGTGTATCAGGAACTTCGGAAGAACAAAAAAAAAATACTGAAAAGCAAAGCCTAAAATTAATTGAATTGAAACAATTTTAATTCTTGTTCCTCTCAAGGAAAGTCAGTAACAGGATAATATTTCAATTTACTAGAAGTTTCTGAAGGTGTAGCTAAGCTGAAAAGGAGGAACCAAGCAAGAGTTTTATTCACTCTGATTACCAGTTAAGTGTCTTGAGGACAGCAGAATCCCTACCAGCTACAGCCTGTAAGCCAAATTGCTCAAATACCAGCCGCATTTACTATAGCTTTTGTGCTTCTATCCACCACTTCACAATGGGCAGTCCTCCTTAAAAGTCAGGGTGAACTGTATTATACACTACACATTCCTTAGGTGTCTGTGAAATTTACAGCATGTGACCAGGCTTCCTTTTTGCCAGCCCATTTAAAAATAAATTTTCAAAATCAGATTTTGAACGTGAAAAAAAGTAAATTAGAACAAAGCCTACCTTATTTCCAGAAATCTATCTGTCACTCCCTCTACTCTGTAATTAGTCTAGCCAAGGGTAACTTTTCATTACATAAGTGCACAATAAGCTACAAAAAGCTTATGTGGCCTGTTTGAAATCACATGGGTTTTAAATCATTATTCATTTCTAAGACTTACCTTGCTGAAAGAATGAAGGATCTCTCTACGCTTTCAATATTCAGTTCATTCTGATATGCTTCCTGGGTTGGCTTTTTAACCTTCAGTCAAGAGAGAAAACTTGACATTCAAACTACAATGGTACTTTTATAGTCATTTTAGTTTTACTTACTGTAAAACCTCTTACATTTTTATTGCAGAAGGGATACACTGGAGAGAAAAATCTCAAAAGTAGGAGATCACGCACCAGTCCAGAGGGCCCAGCTACAATAAGATTACATACAAGCCCACCTTTTCATTTCACTGGGGCCCCATACAAACACTGGAGACATACAGGGGAATGAAGCTCAAGAGCTGTCAGATACCTCCTGCTGTGCTTCAACACACCCAGACCTGTTGCCCTGTAAGCACCTCCTGCAACTGGGCAAAAAAAGGCACTGGTGCTGCCACTGCAGGACAAGACGTAGCCTACTGGTATACCGCAGAGTGGGCATCTGCCCTATACCCCCAAGGGCTGGACCACCCTGCTGATCCTTCTGAGCTACCAAGTTTCAAACAAGGAGCTTTGAAAGTCAAGAGTGGTTCTGAGCCACCACGAGACACCTGCTGGCCGAAAAGATTTTGCAGCTCTGCCTGCAAAAGCTTGGACCCGGGCACCTGGACTTGGTGCTTTTCTCCAACAGGACCAGAGACAAGTTACTGGATTCCCAAGGCGATGGTTTGCTGTTCTCACTAACTGTCATATCAGAGACCGTGCCAATATATGGTATACGTGTCCCTTATCACTACCCAGAGGGGTTCAGGGCTTAATTTTGATGCTTTTCACAAAGGCTCAGAAACAAAAGCCCTCACGGTTAGCAGATCTCTATAAACCATGGAGATTTGATCCACCAGAAGTTTATGAGGCAGAGATGCCTAATCTCTGGGTGTGAGCAATAAAAAGCAGTTACAAGGCAAAAGTAAGGCAGTCTAAACAAAATACAATACAAAAAATAAGTAGGCAGACTATTTCAGGGTAGGACAATACTGGATGAAATGCAGGTGAAATGATCCTGTGGCAACAGAGTTTTTAGGGAAACCTAGATAGCATTCCCACAGGCCAGATAGCAATCCCACAGGCCATACATATTATGCAAGAAACTTTCAGCCTGTAGGACTGCTCTGGAACATAAGCATCTTTAATATCTTTTTCCAACAATGAACATAGTTGCGTTCTGAAAATCTGAAGGCCTGAGTTTAAATAGATTTGGGGAAAGACTCATTTTAACAAGTGACTCACCTTCATTCCAGCCAACGACAGCATGTTGTTGAGTTTATACATCCCTGACTGAACCGGAGTAGTATACAACAGGGCATCATTGAACTGTAATATAGAAGCAATGCTTTTTAAAGACTAAAGACTGTTTAGAGACAGATGATTTCAGATGCATTTTACTGGAAGTACAGAACTCATACAGCACTGAGATCAACTGTCCAGGAGGGCATCTTCTACTTCCTATTATTCCACTTAGAACCCAAGAAACATTTTCATGTATGAATTTAGATAACAATAGGTGTCTATTTATATCCTCCTTATGTAAATATATATTTGACATATGAGTAAACAGTGCACGGATGTCAAACAGGTTGTCAAAAAGGACAAAAATGTTTCTTGTGTACACAGCTATACTGTATAGCAAACTACTTTAAAAGGATATTAGAATTAAACATTCAAACAAAGCAAAACATTCTAGAAGCTCGGAGACTGCAGAATTAAGATTAGCAAGTCATGATTATAAGGACAAACTTATCCATAAGTACCATGTGAATTTTACCAGTTTAAATGTGCATCTACTGTTTATTTCCTGTTCTACCAGACTTGGCTTCATTCAGTGCACTTACTGAACAGCAATTAAGATTTTTTTTTAATTTTATTTTCTGTGTTGTTCAACACATGGATCCAAACTTCATTCACTGCACATAAACACAGACCAGAAAACTGAACTGTCTCATAAGTTTTTGCTATGAGGTTCTTCGCAAAATAACCAAATGTTTCACAAGCCTTACTAAATTTTCACAACATGATCAACAGAAAAATCACCGCTGAAGTGTCTAAAGGTATAAACACTAACCTACACCTCTTACATCTTAAAAAAAACCCAACCAAACCCCCCCAAACCCCGAAACAAACCAAAAAACAACCCAAAACAAACAAACAAAAACCCCCACCACCCAAAAAAACCAAATCAAACCAAAACAAAGAAAATCTGAACTAGAGACACTCAAATTAGCAACATCTGATTTGGGAAGTCCAGGTCGAGATAGCACCAGGTATTTGAGAACATTACCTTAACTGATAACATTTGCAGTTATCTCAGTGCTTTACATGCTACAGAATCATCTCCAGAGCATGACAGGCACTTGCAAGCTCAGAATACATTCTCCATGACTGCCTAGGGAGATACTTATTTGTACTACAGTAACTACAAGACAGATTTCAGCCAGGACTGTGGATCAATAATGCCACAAATTACACATGGCAACAGTCGCTTTACTATCTAAACAGAAGAGTTAAACAAAAGGTTCAAGTCGAAACAGATGCTTCAGAGATGCACAGAAGTTTCAAAACAAAACAGCACCAGAGACAAGAAGAGAACCCAGTACTTAATTTCCAGCTCAGTGCTCCACTTAGGATGCAAGCAGGCTTTTGCAGAGGGAGGATGAGGGAGGGAGGG
>VZTL01078985.1:0-10218 GCA_013400535.1 Scopus umbretta
AAAAAAAAGATTAAAAAAAGGCAGAGAAATACAGGAAAAATCTTCAGATGAAAGCAGTTTTTCTTTCAAGTTCTATTTCCTCTGAGAAACAGTAGAAGCAGAGGTAGCCTATTAAAAAGCCTGCTCCTCTTCAAATTGCCAATTTAAAGATTTTGGTCCAAAGAACTGAGGTACGAAGAAATGCCCCCCCTCCCCGCAAGCCTGACAATTCCTCTCCCCATCAGTCTCCAAACCAAACACAATTCCACGCAAGTCTACCCAAAAGAACACATCAGTTGCTCTAAAGTCCCAATACACTTTTCATACGGTTCATTGTTTGAGCTAATTTAATTAAAAGAGGGTCCAGATGATTATTATCCTGGCAAAAGGAAACAGTATAGACAATGCAAATGGCAGATTGCCACGATCATTGCATCTTGTCTCTTAACTGAAAACACAGCTAGAGGAAGAGGATAAAACAAACCCACTTTGCTAACCATCAAAAAAGCTGACATCTTCCAAGCATTTCTACAGGCTGGTACGAGACTCAGGTGTTGTGCAGTCTGCCAACTTTTGGCCACCAGTTGGGTGCTGTGAACATGACCATGATCAGTTTGTGTGGGAAAATTTACTGTGACAGTATGCTACAAGGACAACTTAGCCATCCCTGTGGAAAATGAAGGCGGCATTATTTATGGTCCAAACACTGGTCTGAGGCTCAGGTGGTCTGGGCTCCACTCCCAACACCATCATACAGTTTCCTAGGGAAATGTAGTTCTTGCCTCCATCTGTAAGGCCAAGGTCATATTAACTTGATCGGGACTGTATAAATACCGAAATAGAATAAAATGATAGAATTTTAAGGAACATATAAACAGCTCAGGGCTTGAAGTTCATCTGTCTACAGAGCTCCGCTCAAATCAGAAGCAGCAAGCCTTCTATGGAAACGTTTCTGAAAACCGGTCTTGGATTAGGAATATTCCTTAAAACTCTGTAGGGACATAAATCAGTGCTGCTGATCTGCACACTCTTATAGTTCAAAGTCTAGTAATACTAAACTGAATTTCATTGGCTGAGAATAAATATTTCCATGAGCAGGCATTTCTAAATTAGGGACGCTTCTGGTTTTTTTAATGACTGCAAGATATTTTTGCATGCAATTTAAATTCTGATCTACACACTCGCAACTGAAAGTTTTTCTGTTAGCATTGTGCAAGAATATAAAAATAAAAGGAATAAACAAACAAATTCAGTCTCTGCCCAGCAGATGAATGTTTTTAATAGAAAAGCAAAAACGTAAGAAAAAAAGGTCAAATAATTTGATTGGTCAAAAAAACCAAACCAGTGGAAAAAGCTAGGAGTGAAGTCAAGCACATGATTTCACCCGTGGATTTCAGAGTTTGAGGCCAACTGCTTACCTGATAGACCTCCTCTTGTCTCTTGGGTATCTACTTCTCTAAATGCATACGCCAAACTTAGAAAGAAATAAGTTTTCCTAAACTGGAAAGAAGACACTTTGGTTTAATGTCTGAGAGGAAAGATGTTTCCAGTGATTAGGAAACTAGCTGTTACAGGTGAGATGAGGCTCAAACCCATTCCTTTTCCAACAGCCTTTGAGACACCACACAAGTGATGGGACATTAGGTATGTCAGATTATTGTCATATCTGTCATATTATGACAGATTTCAGCAAGGCAGCTTCTGACCAGCCTTTGTCTCAGTTTCATCTCTGAAACAGATATATTAGTCCACTATCCCTGGATTAGGTTTTACAGGAGGTACACTGAGCAAGTCTAACATGATTGTTTTGAAGGATGACTATTCTAAATGCTGACAGAGATTAAAATACTACTGCACAATTGTGGCCAAATAAGGTAGAAGGAATGCATTTTAAAGCTAAAATAGACATACAGTCCTTCCAGATCGGTGCGCTCGTCCTCTCTGCTCATTTCTGGTTTAGAAGAAGACAACAAGTGGAAGAGAGACCACAATGCACCAGAAGCAGCCAGCGGTCGTCTTCACCTCCAGTCATTCCCCCCTCCCAGTTTCAAGGGCATTCTGTACTACTGCACACACGTGCACACCACGGGCAGTTGCTGTAGCTGCCACACCATCGTCGCGTGATTATGGACCACGGGAGAAGAGCCCCTGCAGACGTGCTCCTTCCTGAGCACAGCTTTCGTATCACGAGAAGTTTGAGAGTTTCCCAGTGCAGACAACTCTTCAACACGGTGTAATAAAAACTCATCCACGCAGCCAAGGATCTGCCCTCAGCCAGCAGTAATTAAAATTAATCATTCACAATTATTTTCATGGCCATGTTCAAAAAGAGACACTGCCGGCTCGCTGAATCCTCAAAGTTGACAGACCTTGAAATAGGCTGCGGTCAGGTACGGCGCATTCCTGGCTTTCAAGCAGTTAAAAAACATGCTTTGCATATAGATTCACTGTCCCACTCGCAGGATCCGCAGCACTGATGGTTGGAGCCACCTTGGTCCTCCAGTCAAACACCTGAGCTGGCATCAACAAGTGGTATTGGTATGGAAAGAGATTTTTCAGATAGACATTAGTACGTCTGTAATTATTACTGCCCAGCTGGGATTCAGCGCCGTATCAGTGCTAAAATTCCTTATTCTCAAATCTCAGCATCTTATGGACTTGAGATTCGTTGCCTGTTTTCCACACATTTATACTAAGTTTTAATCAGTATCTTCTTCCATTTCAGCTTCACTGGTCACTGCTTGTGCTATTTTGAGTCAGTGAAGAGGTTTCTAAGGTACAGAGTAGCCTGAAGGTTATCAGTTTCTAAGCCTCAAAAACTACTGAAGAAGTTACTTTTACAGAGGTAAAGAATGAATAAAATTCGATGTAAGGGATTAGGACTGTCACTTTCTGGAACACTATTTACTTATACAAGCAATTTTTATGGGAGTGAACATCTACTTTTCATGATAGCAGCTGTGATCAATTCTGTCCCTTTGAAACTTATCATAAAATGTAAAAGTGCATGTCTTGTTTATATAAACCCAATATTTGTAGGCAGTATGTAAGACCAAGACTGTAACCATCGCAGAGAGAAAGCAATCTCACACCTAACAGCTTGCAGATCCCTAGGTATCAACCTGCATACCGCTCCTTCCTTCCCATCAGCTAGATTATTGATTTTTACAATATACACCAGGAAAAAAAGTTTTCACTGGATATACTGAAGGAGGAGCAGGGTAATGGGATCGTCTGCCTCCTACCATGAGCATTCTGCAGTTGGAGCTCAAAACTGGAACTAAAAGCAAGAGATGGTGGAATGTCCAACTTTTTACATTAATCAGCTCCCAGCATGGCTTTGGGTCAGAAGACTTCAAAGGAACAGATATTCTCTCTTTGCTGAAGTAGAGAAATGCCTGATAAATGTTTTCCCTTTTTATCTTTACAATCTAGAGTGATTTTTCTATACTGTGTGTAGGTATGATGCTGTGCAGGAAAACAGGAGCACTGAACGGAGAGGGAACACTTACACAGGCAGGGCTCAGGAAATCTCTCTAGGAAATTTAGCCAGAGAAAAGGAGGTAAACAGTGTAAAACAACAGCAGCGCTCAAGCTCAAAAGTCTCCATGGCCGTCAGCGATTCTGCAGCAAGTCTGAGAACGTCACCCTAGACTTCTTTATGTTTTATGCAGGGTACCAACTTTTTTTTTTTTTCTACACTGTGTATTTATCCCACGCTTTTTCTTGTATTGTTCACCCCCGTTTTGATCATCATAGTTTCCTAATTCACAATATATCCTCATTAAGCCACTTTCCCACTGAAGATGACAGTAAAAGCATCAGGACCCTAAAATTTAGGGCTCCCCTCTCCCCAACCTCTCCTTTCTGCATCATGAGCCCTGTGCTTGCAGCGAGGCATCCCGAGATGTAACTTTAGACCCAGGATGAATATTGCCAGCTCCCAGATCAGCTCTCACTTCGTCCCCTCCTTCCACAGCCATAAACATTTGCAGCTCAGAAGAGCAGTAGGGATTGGTGTCTCCGGCCGAGCTGCCAGGGAGAGCCCAGCCAGTGTCCCAGCCTTCCCCCAGCCTCCCCAGGCATTTGACTACTAAGCCTGATTTTGACTTGTGCACTTCATATGAATTTGCTCCCCCATTCAAAGTTTTAACGTTACCTGGAGGAAAGACCTCAAAGGTGTTCAGCAGAGAAATAACTGAAAAGGGTGGCAGCCCTATTTCATCATATATTATGGCCCCTTCTCCCTTTGGAAAGTGAAGTCTAAACTGTCACAGCTAAAACATATTACAAGCTTGTACAAACTCATCAGGGATCTTAGCTGAACTCTGGCACCTGGGAAAAAAAAAGAAGAAAAAAACCCAAAGACAGAGGAAGAGGTAAAGGGAGAGGGAAGTGTTAGACGAGGCGTGAGGAGCCCCAAAACCACCGTGGGAAACCAGAAATAGCCAGAGCAGGCAGGGGCAGTATGGATGTGCATTCACATGTGTCAGGCGGATGCAGTTCCCTGAAATTTCCTGGCTTTTCAACAGGAAGACAGCCCAAATGGCCAGGCATTGACATGTTCTCCCCTGAGCAGAGATGCAGAGCAGCTCGCTCTGAGCAGAGATGAAAGCCCAGTTTCTTCTTCCAACCACCAGGCAATCTTGCTAGTGATGGATTAAAGTGGTTTAAGAAACTATATATTTAATAAGGTCAGAAGGGCAAGGACACAGTTGTGTTTCGGTTGTTTTGAATTACATACAGCTTTGCATTTTTGTTTCTATTTTAAGCACAAAAGTAGCATTTTTTTGCCAGAGCTGACATGGTCTAAGGATATAAGCAGAGCAAGGCGCACAGGGAGAAGTACCATCTTTTATTAGTCCGTTGACAGAGAAAACAGATTTAAGACACCAAAATCTGCAGACATGAAATCTTCACAAAGCAAAGACCATTGGTCTTTAAATACATAAACACATAAATATACATGTATATATACACATATATAAAAACTTCCTACCTTGCTTTAAAAACTGAAAGCCTTTCTCAAGCTTATACTGCCAGTAACAAACACAGCTTGTCTTTCCTTTGGTTGGGGAAAGAAAATCACTGCTGAGAAAAACAGACTGCGGAAAGACCCCAGCAGCAGAAGACACAGTTAGCTATTACCTACTGTGATTACAGAAAAGTGCTATTTCTTATTCTGTGCCTCACTCCTCTTTGTCATTCTTTTCATTCACCTTAAAAATTATTTTAGGATTTAAGTAAACAGGGTCATTTGGGGGATTGTATGCTCCTGGCTAAAGCCTTCCCTGCCTTGGGGGAAAAAAAACAAAAATCAAGCAGCAACAAAAGAGAAGTAAGTTTGTAGTTCTTCAGCGTTCCCTTTCCCCCTTTCCTAATGCAAATTCAGAGCAGTTCCTGTAGAGACTGGAAACACCCACACAGCTTTCCAGGTGGGGAAAAAACCCTCCACACCAGTAAATATGTAACAGCAATTTCTTTACCCTTTCTTTGCTAAGTGACCAGATATAAAATCTGCTGTTGCCTCACGGACAGACACATACAGAGCCTTCAGGAGAAAGGAAAGATGTTTTGGGGCACTGCGAGGATTTGATGGCTGTCTTATCTTTCCTTGTACACTGAACAGTCTGCATAACCTAATAGCATTAGCTTACTAACAGATATATTAATAGGTGTGGGGGGAGGGAAGGGGAGGGTGGAAAAAAAGCCACTAAAACATATTCCACCTACACATCTCGCTACTAATCATAAACTCAGGTAGAAAGCAAATTACTTCTCCCGGACCAGAGGAAGGAAAAAAAAAATTACTAGAAGAGAAAGAGAGAAGGGGGAAAAGCACGTATTTTCATCTTTTTTTCTGGAAGTCATAATATATTAAAAAATAACCTTATACTAATAGCTGCATTATCAATCCATGACAAGGAAAGTAAAAAAAAAAACCACCAAACCCAAAAACACCAAAACAAAACATAACTCAAGAACTGCCACAACATCTTACAGTTAGTAATTTCAGAGTGATAAATATATGCTGGCCTTAGACTGCCAGAAAGATTAGATTTAGCTGTAAAACAAGAATTGCAGTTAACAGGTGCTGTTAGGTCTGGCATTAGGATTAGAAAGCACTGCTAATCACAAAAAATGTAAAAAGATTAAGAGGTGATGGTTGCCAGTAAGGTTTTTAAGACCATGTAAGTGCTGGAATTCATTTTGGGATTAAAATTCCTCAAGAAAAAGAAAAAAAAAAAAAAAGGATAGATCATAAACACAGCAGCCAGTTCCACTTCCACCGTCCACAACCCATTCCCAAGGATTAGGAGAGTTAAAAAGAGTAGAAAAGTGAAATGTATGCCACGGCTTACACTGAAGGGTCCCCAAGAGGGCTTTGGTGAGGAGAAGCAATCATTTGTACTCTGGTACCTACGAATTAACTACTGCAATCTAAAACCTATTAGAATAGTGGGTTTGGATTAGGAGATTTCGCTTACCAAAAACCTGCCTGAACACAGTGGAGTTGCAGCTTTTAAAGACACCGGAACAGAAACGATGATGGCATCTAGCATCTGCATCCTTTCAGTTGGAAGAATAAGGTGACACCTCAATTTCCTGGTTTGTTTCCAGCTGGTGTAGATTCACCTATATGATCTATCTATGCTCTTAGTTATCAAGGACAAGTAAAGCTCCCCATATAAAATACTCAATCTGGAGTGTGTAAAAGAATCCTCCCGGGGGGCAGGGGGAGGAAAAAAAAAAACCACCCCAGCTTCCAAAACGCTCAAAATAAGTACCATCTTTTAAAAAACACATCTGAATTTTGGATGGAAAATAGTTTTACTAAAAAGGCGTTTTAACCAGTGCAGACCACAGCATATGGTCGGATTCCCTAGCTCGCTTACGACAGAGCGCTCTCCATCAGCAACAACTGCAAAGTTCATTGCCATCACCCTTGGCCACCACCGTCCCAAACTGCACAGTCCATAGCACAGCATCTCAAGGGGAACGCAGACCTCTGCAAAGCCCATCGGTTTCCTCAGAGACCTGATGGACAGTTAACAGTTGTTTCGCGGTGAGGCCACCCAAAACTCGCCTCTCTCCCACAGTGTCCCAAATTTATCTAATGATTCAAAGGAAAATTCAAGTGCCACCACGTGATTTCATAAGCATTCGCTCTGCACAGCTGCATTTCTTCCTGGGCCTCCAAGAAGCTCAAACGTCGATTCGGACAAACCTCTCTTCACTCATTAATTACAGTCTATAAATCTGGACCTTGCTATTCAAGGGGTTGGGAAGTGATGTGGAATAAGACCATTTCATCATTTTCTAGCACGCCTTTCAGTCAAGTGCTCCTGGTGCATCTGTCTGGATTTTCAGACTCCATAAGACTACTTCTCCCTTCTGTTCCCCCAAAATGAACATTTCTTCCAGATGCCTGTAGCAGAAACAGAAATAACCATCTTCCAAGAGTTATAAAACAGTCGTATTAAATAATAGAGGTGAAAGCACTGTGTATGATTTCTGCAGAAGTCTTTTCAGTAGAACAGATAAATTTATTCACTGCATTATGGAACAGTTTGAGAAAACAAGATCATACAATGTACACTGCCTCTATTTAAATTGTTTCATTTCTATTCATGAGTGCTCTGATTAGATACACTGAAAATATCATCAGTAAGAAATAAATAATTCTGCCAAATTAATAGTTGTTGATTTCTTTTACCTGGAAATGTAAGTAGCATCTCGTTCACTATATATATGCTGCTATAATTTGGATGCATCGATCTTGTTGGTTCAAGTCTACACAGCACACTGAGACAGGTATTCATCTACGTTTTCTTAATATTAAACAACTTCTTTCAGAATGGTAAGTTCTTTAGCGAGTTAAAATGGGCTAGTACATGCTTTACTTGGAGAGGTTTAGTAGCCAGCTAGGGGGGTCAACCCAAATAGCGGGCTGAGAGAAATAAATTGCTTGAAATGTGAAAAAATGGTTTAGAAATGGTATTTTGCGGAATACAGGTAAACTTTATGTATTGGACAAAATTAATCTTAAGCCCAGCAAATGCTCTCTAATTAATAGCAGCTTTCTGCCTCAGAAAGGAAGCAGCCAGAAGCAGCCATCACCAACATCATTAGGTGATTGGAGCTACTAACCAGCCCGAAACCCAGGGCTCTCCAGTACCTCCCTCCCTGTAAAATGTTTTGCTAGAGAAACATGGGAACGGGTGGATTTGTGCAAGTAGAACAGAAGAAGATATTATTTAGTAGAAAGATCAGACTAATATTTTGTTTAGGAATTAAAAAAGAGAGACTAAAAACATACAGCTAGTATGTTTTAGACATTGCAGAGCGATGAATGCAGCATGTCTGCTCGGCTTACGAACATCTGAGAAAAAGCCCTCTATGTTTTTGAAAAATTCATCCAGTTTGACTCGAGAATGAATTATTCTTCTAAAAATCAAATATAATTGCTGTAATATTTCAAAAAAATCCAAATGCACAGCTGAGTATCTTAAGAGCACCCTGTTTGCAAAGCAGCCAAGTGATGCACCTCAGAAAGCTACTGTTAACTACTGCAGGCAAGATAAATCAAGAAAATGCTGAGCCAAGGTGCAATTTGACAGTTATTAGCAGAACAGGAGTAATTTGATGAAGAAAAAAATCTGACAAAATCTCAGTTCACAGCAACAGATTTTGGAAGCCTATTTGCACATAAATTGGAAAAAACAATTCTTGCATTAGAAACTGATGAAGATGAAACAACATACCCTAAATCCTAACATATTTGAAATTATTTTCTTTGATTCAAAGCTGATAATCCTGTAACAGGCAGTAACTAAACAGGGGCTTACCAGACTTGCTCTGCATGTTGAAGAGACTGCACAGTCAGATCCTGATCTAGGGCCATTCAACTATCAGAATAACCAGATTTACTGCTATATGCACCTTTGCTTTTGCCATTTGAAAGCATCTACAGTGCACAGAACATTCGGCTGTGTTTTAAGCATTAGCGGCATAAATATCCCCTCGTGTACCGTATACTTCACCACTTCTGGCTTCCCATACATCATGCACACAACCAATCATCTTTTTTATGTTGGACGTTAATGGCAACTCTATTATTCAAATCCAGGCTGTGTAGAGTTGCCTTTTACAGCGATGTAAAGCAGCTCATGAGCAGGCTTACGACTGAGCAAGGGAAGATTCAAACCTGGCCGTGATCTTCCCACTGCAACCCCACTGCCGTCAGAGATGTGATATTCTGCATCTCTCAATTTATCTCATCTGTGCAAAAGGCTTTTTAAAAAAACTCCTATAAGCAGGAAAAAAATATTAGAAAGCCTTTCGTGCTCTTCAAGAGCTGCCTCTTTGTGTCCCCTTAAACATTCAGCATAGATGTTTTTGCTCACATACTCGTAAGTGGAGATGTTGTTCTTTACTGCATTACAATTAGACACACAGATGAAAAGACATCTTTCTTGTCATTATATCAAACTCTTCTACAAATGTACAACAGGATTTTATAGATGGTCATCTTTTCTGCTTACCACTGAATTTTCACAGGGCATGGAAATGCAGTAAAAGTGAAAGATACCTTCCCTGTGTTTGCAGTGCCCACCAAGAACCATTTCAAAACCAAATAAAACAACTTAGCTATGATTTAAGCAGCACAAACTGTTCTCCCATGGGGTTTCTTTTTTTCTCTCCTCTTCCCCTTGTCTTTCAGTTCATGAGGATAGGGAACATGAAAACTAATGGATTTATGTTTAAATAATTCATCTTTTCAGGCACATCAAACCAAGTACTAAAGTTCATCCACAGGGCTGGCCAGATTTAGCTGATTCCAGTGGTATTTTAAACAGCGTTCTGGAGAGCTAGTCACAAAAGGTTGTGAGGAAATGCTGAACAGCTGTGTTGATAAGAGTTGTTTTGAAATAACATGTGTTGAAATTCTACCTATTCTTACCAAACACAGCTGATGGGGAGACTTTACCAGCCGTCCCGAACTGCCACTGCATTTTGGAGACTCATGCCCACACAAGAGCCACTTTGTGAGCGGGGCGAGCTCTGGCACATCCTGGAAAGGCGAAGAGAATTACAAAGGCTGAGTATCATTTGCCTGCCAAGTGGCAGGAAAACATGCTGCAACATAAGGCATCTTTAGGAGCACAAGTCCCACAGGGTAGACTAGCTGAGCTCATCCTACAACCCAAGTTGCCTTAAACTAAGGTCCCACGGGTA
>VZTL01078990.1:0-14968 GCA_013400535.1 Scopus umbretta
GATGTAAGGAAGAACTTTTTTTACAATAGCTGTGGCGAGACACAGGAACAGGTTGCCCAGAGAGGTTGTAGATGCCCCATCACTGGAAGTGTTCAAGGTCAGACTGAGTGGGCCTTTGAGCAACCTGGTCTAGTGGAAGGTGTCCTTGCCCACACCAGGGGGGTTGGACTAGATGATCTTCAATGGTCCCTTCCAAACCAAACCATTCTATGATTCTATACAGCTCCACCAAGGTATCACTGAAAACTGCCCTGGCTCCTTTATCATTTTCCTTCCTGGGTATTAACTTTTTTCTGGGAGATATTTTTCAGACAGGTTAGGAAGTAAGCGAACGAATGAAATGTGAGGTTGGTTATGAAGGTTTTATACACCTTCACATATAATGCCTCCTGATGGTTATACACCTAGTTTTCCAGATCCCTTTCATGGAAGAGAACCAGTAAAATGCTGAGGATGAGAACTTATCTTTTAAACCCTCCTGAGAAGCTTGGAAGCAGGGAATGTGAGTGCTTGTCTGTTCCCAGTTGCCCTCTGCTAGGGAGGTAAAGGGCCCAGGCCGGCAGTGCCAGACTGCAAGGATCCAAACTTGTTCTGATCCTTTCTTTCTGCTGCACCTCTGTGCTCTGCTTACCATCAGAGGTCTTTTTGGCTCTTCATGGCTTTTTTAGAAACTCTACCAGGTGTTGGTAATACCAAAGGTATGGTCTGATTGCCTGTTCCAGAAATGAGGGCTCAGAGATGGCCTCACATGTTCCTTTCTATTGCTATGATTATATTTATTGCAATCACAGGTACTATTTTAAGGAAATTTCTGGCTCAGCAGCATATACCAAACTGCCTGCATTGTACACTTCTTGTCTGAATCCAAGGCATGCTTCACACTGCCTGCAGCCTCCAGCAGAGATGCTGTGGGGAGACCAGCTCACGGCCAAAGGGTGGGGTGAAGGCCTGATCTTTCAGGACTGCAAATTGTCTTGGAAGGCTGATAAAGCTAATTGGCTTGACGCTGCCCTGTGCCTATGAATTTCTGCAAAAACCTTATCCAGGGACCAAGGTTAATCACTTAAATTTCTATAGCTAAATCTCAGACTGAAATCTTTGTGTCCCATTTTGTGAAGGATTCCAGAGAAATTAAGCTGTCAGCAATATATATATATATGTGTGTGTGTGTGTGTCTATACATATACACATATATCTGGGAGAGCAAGCTGCTAGACATTTCCCTCAAAGATTGCCCTGCTGAAGTCTACCATTTCTATGGGGAGGTAGAAGGAAAGAGATTAGCCTTCATACAACACAAATGTAGGGAGGAAGCCATTGCTGGCCTTGAGATTGTGATCTAGACATAAACAGTAATTTGGTTCCAACACTAAAATGTACACCCAGCTTAAATTTGATTTTACTGCTGCAGGCAAAAATTTGCTCATATGATTTGTAACTACCTAAATAACCACCTCTTTTAACTTCCTGTTTAAGGATTTATGAAGATTTATTCCCTGCCATCTCAGTTTGACAATCTAATCAAAATGGCCATTTAATTTCAATGTTCCTGATAATTTGTCTATTTGCTGTGGTTTTAACCTCAGTTTGACTGTTTTTTAGGGCTCATTTAGATTAATAATGTTAATAGCTATTTAGTCTTAGTGGCACTGTAGCTCAGAGCTCACTGAGAATTACTTCTACTTCAAGGCTAATGAATAGGATAGTAAGCCTGATTAAAATAATTAAGGCTAGTGAAAATAACAGTGGCAGGGAACGTGGTTAAGATGACTGCTAGGTAAAACTGAAAGTTGATAGAAAATTCTAACCCTGTTCCAACCCCTTTTTGCATACGAAATAGAAGAAAAAATGCCAAAGCCTCTAAATCCTTAAAGCCATATATGAAATTGGGAATTGCATCCCTTTTGTGATATTGAGAACAGAGGTCTGCCTCCTTGGCAGCATGTTGTATGGATCTGTTTTGGAGGGATACATCTCTTCCTTGCTAGGTAAGGCTCGACATAGATGAGGAGCTAGTGTATATAATCCAGGATGGAAATTGCAAGTGTAATTCCTTACTAACTCCTCCATGAGCATTGGTGCTTGTCAGAAGGTTAGCTGAACCCACTTCAAGGGAGGCTGCACCAGTGGGATGATGCAGCTCCTCTGTCTGCTCCCATTGGCCACTGCTTCCTTCAGCTACCCCAGCTACTGCCAGTCCATCTGTGTCCTCTCCATCTCCTTGCCTTCTCCACAGTCTGGGCTTGGCCTTTGCCTCCTGCAGCTCTAGGACAGCTTATTGTAAGGCAAAGTCTGTTCCATCTTGTGGTACCCAATGAATATCATAACGTGTCTGAACACTTAGGTTCTGTTATGTTTTCTTTATTCTTTGCTTAATGAGAAATTATTTCTGTAAAATACCTTATTTTAACAAAGATTTTTTTTTTTAAACTGTGGCTGTTTTGTGTGTTTAAGTAAGGGGAGGATAAGAACAGAGAAAGAGCCTTATATGTAGAGTAGTGAGCATTGAGGTAGCCAGGGTTTTACTCCTGATCTTTGAGGAAATTTCTCCTACCTACCCTTAGCTCACATCTTTTTCTATATCCTGGACTTAGGCAAAGAGAATGCCTCAAAGATAATGATCAAGACCTTGGAGTTGATTTGGGCCAATTTATAGCACAGATAGGCTTGATATCCTCCTAACAACTTGTGCTACTTTGGTGTTTGGACTGTCTCTTAAAAGCTGAAGTTCCTATCTGAAAGTACAGAAAGGTTCTTGTGCCTAACCAGGGATACAGAAAGTATTGTTCATGAATACTGCTTTTGGAGCACATGGTGAATCCAGCGCAGTGGAAGCAGTTATTTGGAAATCTTCAGGCAAAGATGATAATTTTATGCCTGAAAATGATTCAGGATGGATAAAACTACCTTCAAGCATTGTTACTGGGTTATAACTATACTTCACTTTTAAGCCAGTATTGTCCAAAGCACTAGACAGCCATGGTAGCAGCAGGTGGTGATATTTGGTATTGATATTTGGTGCTGACTGTTAGCCAGTGTTAGAGTCCAGCTTCTTTATTAAATAAATTATTGAATAATTTATCGAATAATTTATCATTCAATGCAGTATGATACAAAGATGTAGGAAAAAACAGAGAAAATACTGATCCAAGGGAAGTGTTATGAGGACATGCTGTTTGCCATTATTATTCAGTTCACCAAACTTCTCCTATTGAGAAAGACTGAAACTATCTTGGCATAGTTCTCAGGACGTTCACCACTTGTATGGTGAAAGTATTGTGAAAACACAATAATGTGTCAGCTGCTGCAGGGAGGTAGCAAAGAAGAGCAGTAGTGTGAGGAGGATGGATATCTTTCCCTCTCCATCATGCTTTTAAAGGTGACTTTAGCTCTGTGTCCTGCCTTGAGACAGGGTTAAGAAAGCCTAGAAAGTTTTTTCTCTAGGCTTTCTGCAGAACAGGAGATTTCAGGCTGGGAATATAGCTGGGTAGGACCAGTGCATCAGGGATGGGTGTCTGGTCTTTAAAGGAAGAAGAGCTGGGTCCTCTGAATGATTCATTGGCTATTTTGGTCTGAAATTTCACCAGTTGCTCGTGACCCTTCTCACAAGCCAGGAAGTGCATGGGTTGTATTCACAAGTCTTGGTTTAAGACTCATGGATACGCAGTAGATCTGACATAAGCTGCTCTGCAATGCCTCAGATTTCATAATCATAGGACAGTTGGATTCCTGACCGGCTGCACTAGGCAGGAATTTTGGGTTCCAGTTTACGCCGGACGTGTCAGAGACGTGCTGGCACTTTGAGCCACTGATTTTATGACTGCCTCACATAAGGATTTCTGGTTCAGTTATTGTGTTTTGTAAGTGATCTATACAGCAGAGGATTAACTTTAATACCCCCTAGAGTAATTATCAAACCATGTGGTATCCTGATGACACACTTACAGCTTCACATGAACTGGTAGATGCTCTGCTGACTGTAGGCCAGAAAGTTCGAGTCCTCAGCCAGTCAGCTGGAAAGAAACTCCCTGCATCTTGTCTCTTCAGGCATTTGCATAATTTTCAGGTTTGGAGAATGACTTGTTGGGGAAGGCTTGGAAGCATCAAAATCTGAGGTTTCAGTGATGAAGCAGGCACATAACACAAACACTCCCTCTTTCCACCAGGCCAGTCAGGAGGGTTCAAGTCCCTCGAGCAGGCAGTGGGCTTCAGTGTTGCTTTCACAGAATTCAAACACAAAAACATGGACTTCAGTGACAGCAGGGTCTGGCCCAGGTGTTTGGGGGGGACCAGGATCCTCACAGTCACTGAGTGAAGTGAATCAGAGGCCTTGTTGTTCAGCTCCTTGGAGCTGCTGGCACTGCTGTGTGCAGGGAAATAGCAGCCCTGCAAGGGAGAGGGTGCAGGAGTGGGAGGCAGCCTCAGAGAGCTGGTTGGGGCCAGCACTGTGACAGGGACGATGCTTCATCAAGGTGGCAGAGTGTCCAGGAGAAACCAGCAGCTTCAAGAGCTTCCTGCTGAGTAACACAAGTAGATGTGCTGCATGAGCTCCTCTGCGTGCACGCAGGGAGATATGAGAAAGGTATACAAACATACCCTTCATATGTCTTCTACGCACCTCAACCCTTGTATTGCTGTCTTGGTGGACTCCTTCCACCAGATGCTTTCTGATATTTTGTATCATGCTCTGCAGAAACAACAACATTTTGTCATTAATCTTTCAGCACACAGAGAAAAAGAGGATCATTGAGCTCATCTGAACACTGGGCAGTCATTTATCCCTGGCCTTCATACAGGATTTACAGGAAGACAGAAATTTTCTTCTGTCTCAGATCTCCCTCTTATGTGGGCAGGGGAGACTTGGTTCTGACCGTACTGTGGCCTGTGCATATAAAACTGTTTCTTAGCAGTACAGTGTCCCAAATGGTGTCCTGCAAGAGCATGGCATACAGCTGGCACACACAGCCACGCTTTCCTAGGAGTTCGGCTAAATGTTTGACAGTAATGGTGATTGATGGAGTGTAAGTAATGCTGAGAGTTGACAGTGGGGCAAGGTCCAAAACAGTTTGGAAACCATTGCCTTGGAACATGTACTGAAAAATGAGGGCTGTGATTTATCATTTCCTTCAGAGCAAAAAAATGTAGGCAATTCTGGCATGAAACAGTTAGCTGTATCAGATACTGGTGAAGATGTTCTGGTATTTGCTATCGTATCTCTCTTCAGCAGATGGTAAAGGCCAGGTACTAATTAAGAAGAAGCAGAAAACAGAAAATAAAAAAGCTTTAGGTTGACAAAATGCTGCATCGTGTAATAAATAGCATCTTATTTATTATTTCTGGTAACGATTACGGACTGGAATGAGACCTCTCATAAGGAGTAGATTATGCCTCCATCTGTCTACTGCTGGGTTATTCCCCTTGCATTTACAGCAACTAGTTCTGGACTTGTTAAAGGCAGATAAGGGAACAGTTGGATGATTAAGACCAAACTTCAAGAGCAGTTTCCCTCCTGAGTTGTTATTTGTGTGGATAATGGCTGTTCATGGAGCTGAGACAAGCTAGTCATCCATTGCAGCTTTTCTAGGTCCTTTTTAGAAAGAGTGCTGTCTTGTTTCTGGAAAAACCTCTGCAGACCTGAACCAGGTTTGAAATATGAAAGCTAAAATGAAATTTATGCATCAACAGATCAGAGATACCAAGTCTTTACCAAAGAATATCTAAAAAATGAGCACATGAAGGCAGAATGTAATTTGGTAATGAATAATCAGAAATATTTTTCAGCTGAGAGTTTCACTCAAAGTCCTCTGAAGTTTTGCGATACAAAGACATAAACGTGGCTTTGACTAGCCTTTCACTGCCCTTCCTCTTTGCAGAGGGCAGAGTAGAACAAGGGGATGGGCACAGACCTGCTTTGAAGTGTGAAGACACAGTGGTTCTGAGGTGCTGTGAAGCTCAAAGGCAGCCCTTTGAGTTCAAGCTCCCAGAACTGTGGAAGTGCAAAATTAGATTTGAATACTCTCAGCTGCATTATCAAGTTGCACCAATAAAGAACATAGAGCTGAATCTGGAAGAATGCTGCTAAGCTGCAAGAGAGATGCTAAAACCAGAGAAGGAAGGAAAAGACCAGGCAATTCTGTATCAGCTAATAGTGTAAAATGAGACAGTTAAATTGAAGGAAATTCTGTGGACTTGTGGAATGGTTAAAAGCATTGAAATCAATCATTGAGGGCATTGCTACAGTAAAAGCTGCAAAGTTTTGTCTGATAAAGGCTGAACAGAGCAATTTAATTCCTGACTTATACTGACTGGTGTTACACCAGAGAAGGATTTGGTCCTTTCAGTTAAAAAAAAGAGAAAAACAAAACAAGAAAAAAAAAAAAAACCAAAAAAACTTGGCTCAGAAAAGAAACAGAAATGAAATAATCTGCTGAAAGTTTCTCAGAATCTGTACTGAAGGGACATTTTTTCCATGGGAACAATTAAGAAGTACTCTAAAAATAGAGCTAAAAACACTTTCCAGTGTTTCTAGTGATCTACCTAACAGACATTCCTATTTTGGAAGGTATAGAAGCAAATGTTTTTCTATCTCAATAAAATGCAAGCAGGTTTGCCTCATTATTAATTATATTTTCACTGTATGTTGAGCCATGCTTTACACAGGTTACTCTTTATAAAGGACTGCTTCTAGAAACAAATACAATTTTTTTGGTATTTATGTGCATTATTAATATTGCACATAAGTGTTTGACTCATTTGGGAAAAACTTGATGAACCAAGAAATATTTATCAGATGTGATGAAGATCTTGATAAAATAAATATTTTTTCCTTGTATAGTAAATTAGTTTTTTTAGTATAAAATACGCGACTTTATTGCATGCAGCTGGTCCTCCTCTAGTTGCCCATATCTGTGGGCAGTCTTAGTAGCCTCTTCCATAGGTTTCTGGTAGTTTCAGCATGGAACATTTGGATTTTTTAAAATATTGCAATTATTTGATTATTTTTTGTGGCTTAACTAAGTCAGTGAAAATACCAGGCGGTCTGTATTTATTAAAAAAACACATGATCCCTTAGCTTCCAGTATATCTTAATTTATTTGTCTCAAAGTATTGGCAAAACACACGAGTTGTAATTGTAATTTCCACTGAGTAACAGTTCGGTTAGACACAGAAATCTAGGTTCAGAGTAGCTAGCAATACTAGCTCTGCATGGAATTCCTAGCTGGCCATGGTCCTCATGCCCCGCCACTCTCCTCATAGGCTTTAAAGGTATAAATAGAGAGACACTGGCATATCTCTCTTCCTGCCCTTCCAAGCTTCCAGAAGGGATGACTCCTACTGTGCTTTGTTGCTATAGAAAGGTCTGGCTCAAGGTTTGGCAGCTCTAAAGACAGTATAGGAAAACATGTCTTTGGTGGGGATTAAAGATGACTATCAGTCTCTTTCCAAAAGAGAACAGAGAAACCTAATGGCATTGATAGACAAGCCCTCAGTATCACAAGTGACTTTGGCTGGAGGTCCTACAGAAACTCCAAACACTGGATGATTTGAGAAAATACATGTCCTTTCTTCAGTGTTGTTACTGGCAATCTCCTCCTTCCTGCCCTGTTACTGAGTATGGGATAAAATGCCACATTTCTGAAGTGTTAGTAATGCCACAGGATGATAAAAATTTAAACCTATCGGACTGGAAATTCAGAGGAAAACCTCTTCTATTTAGGCTCTGACTTGAAATTCTGCATTTTCTTCAGTGCAGTTTTTCTGTCTTATAATTCTCCATCATCTTTCCATGCTGTACTGCAGGGCTGGAATCTGTTTCTAGCCAGTAAGGACTTTAATAAAGAGGAAGATATTTACAGGAAAGAAATCCTTATTTCTGCAGTATGTAAGGATCCTTTTTGGAGACTCTCTCTTTACCACTCCCTTTGCATTGTTTTTAGACTTTTCTCTGGCTTACCTTTTCTTATTCTCCTCCTGGCAAAGGTTCTCTTCTTCAGCTTCAGGGAGCAAGTAATTCCTGGTGAAACCACTGAATTTGTCTTGTTTTTTTATGAGAAGGAATAGTAGTCTAGTATTAAATCCAATGAGCTTTTTGTTAAATGAAGCTTTGGGGATTTAGTACATCCACTTTTCGGTACTCTATTTAGCATATCTGAAAGTTGTAGGGTTTTGGTCTTATTCCCCTCACACCTGTACAAGAAGTCTCCTCCCTAATGTGGAGTTTGGAAGGGCTCTTGTACTCAGGGAGGTTTCTGAGATCATAGAAGCCATTAACAGGCTACAATATGTTTTAATTAAACTCTTCAATATTGTGTGAAGGGGAATGGGTATTGTGAAAGGAAGAGCTATCCTCATTTCTCAGTTCCATTGACCATCAGGGTAAGCCCTCATGTCTTAAGGGGCATAGCTTAAAATCACAGGAGAGAAAAACAGGCTGCAGCTGGACAGGGAATAGGGGGCTAAGCCACAGTCTCAGTGCTTTGCCATTGTCAGCTCTCAATGGACATCACCACAAAAGTAAATTTTAAGGAAGAATCTGAAAGAGGACAGAGAGGCAGCTTTGTGACTGCTTGAAGGGAGCTGCTCCGAGTGCAAGGACCAATGTGGTGAAAAAAAGAAGGTACTTGTTTGAAAAATTTAGCAATAGATTATGGCAGTTTGAAATGGGGCCAATAGAAAGGGTCATCTCCTGTGTTTCATTTGGCTTCTCAAAACTGGGTGGGAGCTGCAAAACAAGCTGGGATAGGCAGTGTCTGGCCTTGCAAGTGCAGATACCAAGTTTTAGCTGATCATATAGAGAACAATGTGCAGGTGATGTAATGTATAAAGATTACAGGAAGGAAGCAGCAGAAACTTTGCCAACAATCACGGCTGTCTCCTATTTACTTATTTCTGCTTCTATTTTTTCTTCTTTTCAGTATGTCTAAAATTACTAAAGGTGATTCCAGGAAATAGGGAGGATGATGGAGGTTTTTCTTCAAAAATAGTGATGCACCCACTATAATTGCATTAGTGTTTTTGATAGGTACAGGTGTCAAGGACTTAGTGCTTCCTTGTTTTGGCAGCATGTTTAGCACATATGTTATCCTGTAGACGTCATTTTCCATGTCAGGGTTTGCTTTTCCTTATGTGAAAAGGATAGGGTGGCTGTGGTTTCCTGAGGCTTCTTTTCTGCCTTTAGGATTTGAGCTAGTTCAGATCAGCACCCAGATGCTATGCTGGCAGCCCGTTTTTCTATCACACTAGCATGTATAATATGAAAAAAATCTCTAATTGATAAAAGCCACTTTGTAATCTTGCTTGCTTCTTAGCCATTCAGCATGGATAGCCCTGAACAGACCAGTACAAATAGAAACTAATAGAGAAAATAGAAAATATTACCACTTGTGAAACTGAAAAAGGGGAAGAAAGTGACTCGTATAACATGTCTGCAACCCTATCAATGAAGCAGAACATCTTAGAGTATATAGGTGCCCAAACACAATTCCTGGGTCAATGAAGTGTTTCTAGATAATATGATAAAAGTAATTGCAGATTTCCAACAGTTTGGTGACCCCAGCAAGTGACTTCTCTGTGTTGCCAACAGTAAAACTGCTGACTGAAAACTTGCCAGCTTACTGCTGTGCATGGGAACAACTTTTTTCTATTTAATGTTGTTTGATAAATATATATTCAGTTGTTGCCATAATAAAATGCTGTAGAAGTCCCAGTTGTAGGACCAGCTTAATGCAGTCTGTCCTGTGCCACCTGCTGTGCTTGCCTGATGGATGCCATGCTTCCATTCAGGACTTCTCCCTCGTAACTACAAATGTGTGAACAGAAAAGCTTTTCCAAGTGCTCTTATTTACAGTCCTGGAAAATGGACTGAGATCAACACACAAGGTCATGAAGTGTCTAGGGAAAACAGTAGCGCTTATTTCCAGAGACATCATAGTGGCATAACTTCTTACTCACTCACAAGCTGCATGTGACATTGTCATTTAAAATGCATTCTCTGGTCTATCCAGAGCTGGTTAGCGATTCAAGGTATGTGCCTTTCATGGAGCTGAATTGTTCATATGCTCTGTAGAGCATTGATTTGAATTGGCTTGAAACAACGGAGCATTTAGTAGTTGGTTTTTATTTCATAAAAAGATACACACGCCTGAAAGAGTTGGCTAATTTTGTGGCTGAATGGAAGGAGAGGGGTAGGTAAATCTTCTCCCAGCACAAGCTATACCACTGAAGGAAATATAGCAGAAAACCAAGGGTCTGGGTTTTGTGGTTTTAGAAGAATAAATCTTACCTAGAAAAATAATCATACTGACTTCAGTGGGAGTAGCAACACATGTGACTGGATTACTCTTAAAGGAGTAACAGAATCAGACCCCAAGTGTGTACCTGCTGATTTTTACCTAAAGATGAATTGTCTAAAGCAGCCACACAGGGGAAAGTAAATCCCGCTTACTAGAAAAAAATGAACAGAAGTTGCTTTATTCCTAATTTAAGATATATCAGTCAGCAGTCTTGGACCTGAGAGACAGTTTTTGTAGTATTTAGCTGATTTAGAGGAGCTATGTTGATCACTGGCCATTGTTATATCTCCATGTGGTAGGTGCTACATAAAACTTTAAGTGGGTCATACACAGAATGTATCAAGCTTTCAGTGCACATAAATGATACACAGATTGGACAAAATGGGTATCTACATAATTCCTAACATGAGAATAATTTTTTAATGTGAAGGGAGTACCATAGCACCAAACACAGTTTGCACAGAGCTGTGTTAAGCCTAGTAGTGCTGTAAAATGGACTCAATGACTTCCCTGAAATGCTGTTGTGGATGTGTTAGGGTAAGACTGGCTCAGGAGTTGGTTGTTGCTGCTCCAGAAAGGTTGTTCCTACCAGGGGCAGATGTGGATGTTTCTGGACTGCAGCTTGGGTTGCTGTGGAAGTGACATGCAGGTGCCTGGTGTGAGTGGAGAGGCCCAGCACTCAGCAGTGGCTGCCCCTCCTGCTCTCACTTCTCCCTTTGCCCTGGCTGCAGGTACAGACCAAAGAAGCAAAAGGGCCATGCTCGTTCTGCTGCTACTGGAGGTTGCCACAGTTAGTGGTCTACTCTGCCTGTAGCTGGGTTGATCCTGCTCACTGCTGCATGAAACGGATGATCAGTGCACACAGTATTTCACACAGCCCATCCTCTAACCAGTGCAGCATAGGCCCCTTCTGCTGGAGAAAGGCTGCAGCCCTGGCTCTGTGGCAGGCTTATTTGTCTGGATCTCAGTCAGGCAGATGCTTGTTTGCTAGATGGACAAATTGTCTGTCTGTAAAACTCAGCATGAAGGATATTGTGAGGAAAACAACCTGCCACCATTCTCTTCTATACTGGCATTTCAATGACTAATGCTTCCTCTGCTTGTCTTGTGTTCAACAATCCTTTCCTCTATGCTATGTGCATTCCTGTTGCTTAGTATCATTTGTTTTTATTTTGGTCTTTCTAGGAGGTGCTGTGTAGAGGTCGGACCCAATCTGGCTTCCTCTAAAGTCTGAGAAAATATTGGCCTCGAACCAGCAAAGCACTTACGGTCCGATAATGCTCCTATAAAATTCAATGGCAAGACTCCCACTCACTTCAGCAGTGCAGCCCAAAGTGCTGGGATTACTCAGTTGCTGGAAGTTATGTGTGTGCCTGAGTATTTTGCTGTTTGGAGCCCTAACCAATAAAAACAGATCTGGAAACGGACTTCCATGGAGAAGGCCACTAAATATTGATCATCAAATATCTTCTCTATCGAAGCTAAAACTTAGAACAGTGATGACCTTTTGTGCCCCAGCAGCATTGGTACTTGGCACAAAGACTCAGACTTTTTGATCTGCCTTGGGCAAAGTCCAAGTTGCAATGGTGTTATTTAATGGTTTTGAAATCCAAAATAAATGAATTGTGAGATATTTCAGGAACTGAATAGAAATGGAAACCGGAAATTCTTTCCTGAACCTGAAATTTGAAATGAAATAGAGTTTTGGGAAGAGAAACCAGTGGAAATACTTGCAGGGCTCCAGAGACACAGCCCAGCCCAGCCATGGAGCCCCATCTTTACCTGACAGTACTCAGCTCATTTGGCTCCAGTAGTATCAAAGTCTGTAAAGAAAAGTAATTTTTAGCACTGCTTCCTGTTATTTTGACATCTTCTCCCTTCCCTTTACTCCACAGAGCAGATGATTGTTCCCTGTGTTTATCAAAGTGTCAGCCCAGCCTTGCGCTCTGCTGCAGCTCCCATGGAAGGCCGTGCAGAAACGCAGACAGAGCATTGAAGGGTTTTGCGCAAAAGCCACTACACTCTGTGGGAAGTGGAAACATAAAAGGTTTTGGACAGGCCCAGATCAGTATAATTTAGACAAAAGCGTAGTATGCTGCAACTAGAAGTTGATCGTTCCATTCCACTCTTGTTTGAATCCTGCTTCATAATATTCAGCGAAAAATGTATGTGCTGGTGTCAGTGGAAGTTTTTCCACAGAATTCATCTGGGCCATGGTTTTGCCCACAATATATAAAGCTTCTTGGTAACCTGGCTTCTAGGGAATCTAGTTTCCAGGTATTTTGCACCATAGTGTGACCAGACTTATTAAAGAACTCTGTATTAAATTCTAGTTTTGTGTAAGCTAATGCACAAAAATGCATGCATACATGACCATCTAGTTCCCATAGACACTCACTATAACAAACTGAAATTCTGGACAGTGATACAATTGCATATAATTGTAGTACCTCCTTCTCCATATCTGATGAATGACTGCAGCTACCACTTGAGGTGAAGCCCTTGATACCTGAGCTGTTGAAAACTGTGCCTGTAAAACCTGGGGCTATGAAGTAGTGCTTTAAAGAAAGTGCAGGATGTTCTGATAGTCATCAAATCCCTTTCAGCAACTGTTCCACTTTGCATTCTGCCCACAGAAAATATGTATTTATAAAAAAGAAGCAAAAAAGATCAGTATAAACAAATACGCCTAATCCCCAATAAAAGGACTGCCAAAAATAAAAATCTACCGATAAAAGTAAAGGAGAAAAAAAATTGAAAGGTTGATGCCATCATTTGTTTGCGTAACACCACCACTACAAATCCGCATATATACCTTGCCTTTTCAACGGAAATGCGGAAAATGCCCTTGGAAATGTAGTTTCACACGAGCTAGGAAGTAATATATCCCACTGAGCTGGCAGGCAGCTGCCAAAGGGGAACTTGTGGCTTCAGGTTCTAGCTGTATTTCTGTTTTGTTGTCTGACCTTGGATAGGTTTGTTGAGAGGATAGGCAGTGGGTTTTACTGCACCAGCTCTTCTGCACTTGCTTGCTTTATATCTTCTTGTCTGTTAGGGGATAACAGAGTTCAGGGGAACCCACAGGACTTCCCCATCACAGGGGCTACATTCTTAAAGGCAAAGAAAGCCCTGTACATAAATTATGTGTGCTAATATACCCACACTCCCCATGACATCCATAATCACCCAGCAGGGCTCAGCATGTGTTTCAAGTGAACATGAGCCACCCTAGTTTAAATCAACATGTCCACTCTCTTTGCACCGTCTCAGTATTGACACTCACTCCATCGTGCTGCATGACAGTGAACAGCTGACAGAATAAATTGGGGATCCTGGACATGACAAGAACTCACTTGACCTTACTTGACTTGACCTATAATATCTTGATGGTGCGGGAGGAGTAGGCTTTCTCTAGTAAAGTAATCATATCCTTACTAATTTTTCTTCATCCTATTCAGAGCACACTGTTGTGTGTGCATAGAGTACGGGGATTTGTGAGGGAGGAAATACCATTTCCTTCTTGAAGATTATTCTAGGAAACCGCAATATAAATCTTTTTTCAGTAGAGAAGTATTTGTCCTGTGAAAAATGTTAATAGAAAAAAATCTTGTATAAACTGAATTGGAGGGAGAGTGAGAAAAGTCCAGTGCTTTATTCCCGAGCCTGATTGTTATTTTGCATGGGAGAGACTGGGGAAGTGTAAATTTTAATGACTATGTTTCTACAGATTATCACAGGATATTAACTCTGCATGCTGATCAGAAAATAATAACAATAATCTCCTGCAAGAGGACTAGAAAACAGGAAAAATTTCTCAAACTTGCACATTCCAGCTCTTCCACGCATTGGAAATCTGACTCAATCAACCATGTGTATGGGGGAAGTGTTCAAAACCCAAAGGCACATGAGGTCTTTGCTCATATAAACTTCCTTGTGTCAGAATGGAGGTTATTGAGAGACTCTAGTGAGCTAGATTATCAGGCAGCTATTTCTGCATCTTCAACAGACAGATATCATATAGATGAAAGGGATCCTAATGAATGCTGCTTGGATAGCATTATGGTAGATGAAAAAAATAGTGTAAGTGCATTACAAATTGATTTGTATTTTCCCACACTGTTTTGTTCTATTTACAAGTAAAATTATTACAATTGTAATAGTGGCAAAAATTTATATTAAGTATTACTTTAGGTGATAGGGCATCTTCAGAGTGCTAGGCCCTGGGCAACCTAAAACCTTACAGTAATATAAAATATATTTCAGTTTAGCTGCTGCAATTCTTACAAGTCCATTCAGAATGAGACATTGCGCATTTAATTTCTTGTGCTTTTTTCATTTTTCTATCAAAACAGCTTTTCTTTTAATGGAAGATTTTGTGATTTCTGAAAGAATTTAGTAATAATATAACCAGAAATATATTTTTCCCACCCTGATGCCCAGTGAATGAAATTAAATATTGAATAATTAAATAACTCATGCCATTAATTCTTACATAGAAATTTCTTACTGAGGTTCATGACCTGCTGGACTTCGCTCCCAAATGTATGAAGTGATGGTACTTACATGTTTTATATATAAAATTTTGGCATTAATTCTGCCCTTTGTTTCTAAGCTTTGTGTGTTTATGGTAATGTAACAAGTTTTTCCTTTTATATTTATATATAAATATTATATAG
>VZTL01079015.1:0-13656 GCA_013400535.1 Scopus umbretta
CATAGTAGATGTTGTTCAAGTGGAGGTCTTTGTATCTTTCCCCTTGCTTTTAGTGTCCCTTTAAGCCAACAAGAAGTTCTCTGCTATTACGGTTGTTCACGTAAAGCAGAGTTTGGTTTGTGTTTATTGATGGCACTGCTGTAAAGTGATTTAACCAGCTGAACCAAAAGTAGGGATTTAATGAGCAGTGGGAATTTTGGATTGGAAGGCATGCGGGGAATAAGGTTGGGGAAAGGGTATCTTACAAAATTCCAAGGGTCTCCACCACACACTGTTAATATTTGCTCCTGTTGGCACTACACTGAGTTTACTGTAGGTTTCAGTAAAACTTTTGTCAGGCATCTGATGGAAAAGTCCATTAGGAATGGTGGAATTATTAGGTGGCCTTTGGGTCAGGCCTAATGAAGAGGTCTTTTTAGTTACTTGAGGTTGAACTATAATTTCTCTGTGAATGCTTATGAGCAATTTTATATATGAAGGTAACAAGAGGAAGTAGAAACAAATAGACAGCAGAAGTTCTTTCCATTCTTCATTCAGAAACTGCCAGAATAATCTGCTTTCTTCATCTCAAGATTAGAAAATGGCATCAGATGCTGTATCCGAAGGACTCTGGGCAAGTAATAAGGACATGAGCAGCCTGATCTAGCAAAGTTCACAGAAGTCAAAGCAAAGTTCCCCACTGACTTCCTAGAGTTGTCCATGGTGTTTTAAGAGTGAATGTTTCTATTTGACCTGTATTGTGGTGCTGTATCATAAAAAATTAAGATGATACACAATATCTTCTATTATTCAGTATTACTCTAAAGATGCATCAAATGGAGTATGTTTTCCAAATACAGGATGGTCCGTCTGCTGTTACTTATGTTGCAGTAAATTCTCTGAGGGATACATTATATGACTCAGAATCAGTTTGAAATAACACAGTCCCACTTGGGTCCCGGTAATCACGTTGGAGATGCACTTTGCACCATGCTATGCACAGAACGTGCTGTCATATTCAGGTCCGTCTTTTTAGCCTCTGCTTTCTTTCAAGTACACAAAACATAGGGGTAGGTCAACAAAAGTTCAGGTTTTGGTGAGACAGCATTTGCGAATATAGTTCTAGCCTGTGTGTTTGTTTATAGTAAAAGGAATATATGTATATAGAGCTACACTATAAACCTGACTGCTCCAGATTTATCCTTTCTTTTCCAAGTTGAAGGAGGAAGGAAAGAGGAGGTAGAACTGAACCCAGCCATTCAGATATAAAATGCTAGAACTTTTTCCTTTGCATTAAATCTTAGATACCTTTATTTACAATGCCTCTGTCACCTATTCTTGATCCAATCGGTACAGAATTTTACATTTTACATTTGATACAATGTAAGTGTGTTAAAGGCAAAAATAACCTCCAAAGTGTTGTGTGGATTAAGTATCTGCTTGTTAACAGAAGTGCAATACCAATAATTTGCAAAAGGCTTTGGCTGTTAAGACAGATACCTCAGAGAACAAATAATTCTCCTTCTGTCCCAACAACAATTTATTGAAGTTCTCTATTTGGAAACATAAATAGTGAATATCTTGAGGAGAGCCACAGGCGTACAGCTATTTCAAACATATTCTATTTAATTTTGATGATCAGGATCCAAGCATAGGACCTGCAGTTGATGGATACACTTTTTTGAGCTTCAGGGTAGACTCCTGTAGCCCTAAAATTAAGTGGTCTAAGCTGCCTAACAGCTCTTTTGAATTTAATGGCTGAAAAGCACATGAGGTTTTTTATGTGTTACAGAGATGGTCTGAATATTGTACTTATTTTTCCTTTACATGTGTTCTCTATCAACCAGATAAAGTTAAGGTTTCTTCTATCTCACTGGTGCACTGTAAACATTGGTTAAGTGAGGAGCTGGAAGTATTTAATTACTGTGATAATACGAGGCCATTATATCCCATTGATTGTAGGTAGCTGGCTCTAGGGAATGCACTGTATAAGCTTCTGAAGTGCTTTCCAGATACTAATTATTGCCACAAGACTATCATTCCCATGTGAAGGTGGGCAAATTAAGGTACAGCTCAGTAAGTATCGGGGCTTTCCAACATGGCAGCTCCCAGTCTAGACACTGAAATCCATACTAAAAATTTCCAATTAATTGCAGTGGTTTGCTCTTTCCAAGCTGGCTGGAAATCTGTCAGGGAAATACAGAGGTATTCAAAAGATCTGAATGGGGCCTTTTGGTTTGGCTGAGTCATCCTTGCCCTTAGCTTTCGATCAATTCTGTTAGTGCAGAACTTCTGGTGCTTAATACAGCTTGTGCCTAGGTCATTTAAGGGCAAGTGTTGGAAACTACGGACCAAACGGCTTGCTCCCTGATGTGCTGTGAGCTGCTAGGGCGAGACCTGGGAATTCCAGAGTCAGCCTCCCAGATCTCCTTCCCTTCCAGCTTTCAGTCTCCAGTAGCAGCAAGTCACACTTCTGGTCCGCTATGCCGCAGACAGAAATGCCAAAAGGCAGCTGAGGTAGTGAGGAGGAACGCGGGCTTCTCTCCAACGCGCACAAATACGTAACATCTCGCTAATGCATTTAAATTAATGCTCATGCACTTTCCTGGTAAGAACAAAAATATCTTGTGGTACAGGCACTTTCCCTTTTAGTGAACAGCGATGCCTCCAAAGAATGAAGTCCTGACAGTCTGAAAGAATTAAGTCTTTTTTCAAGCAGAAAGGTCAGCTACAGGCGAAGGAGCTGCAGTGAGAATACCATCAAACTGCTCTGTCACTTACCTCCATGATGAATTGCCAGGAGCTCTTTCTCCAAGGCTAGATATATTTAGACATTCTTTGATAGATCATTCCTTTAAGGGCAGATTGATTGGGCCAAGGTATGAGCAGACGAGCTGTAATTTGGCCTGAAAGGAGGTAGTGATCTAGCAAAATGGATCCTCATGTAGAACTCTTCCCCTTAGCTCGTTTTCCTGTAGTAAATCTGCCTTTGTTCACTAACTGGCCTCTGTGCTGAACTCTGCTTCATTCAGAAGTGCCAGCAGGAACAAGGGACAAGAAAATGCCCAGGAAGACATTTTCACAAATTTAAATCTCTTAAAGTGGTGGGATTCAACCAGAGGCTGCAAGATTCTGCTGAACTGGAGGGTGCAGCATGCTCCTCTGCAAGCAGTGGCAAAGTCTTGGGATGGGGTCTGGTCCCCGCACTGTCCAAAGCCTCTGTCCTGCAAGGGACTGTAGTTTCCAAGACCTCACACTGTGACATTAAGAGAAAGTGTTCCTTTCCAAAGCAACCTGAAAAGTATATTCCCCAAAACGGACCAAACCTATTATTTTATTTTAACCTTCTTTTTTTTTCCCCATGCAATTGGAAAAGTGGGTTTGCAATGCTCTTCTGAAACCACAGAGAAGTGTCTGATCCCTGCTCCAAGGAAGTGTCACCATTGGGATCACACAGCTGGAATGGTAAATCCCCATGGCAGAAAAGAGAGGCCATCAAATCCCCCAGGCTCTTAACTTGTCTTGCATGTTTTGTAACCAAAAAAGGACATCTTTCTACCTTCATAGAGAAATGACCAACTTAGGTAGCCAAAAGGTAGGGCTACAGAAGAGTCAGAAGTAATTTTCCTGTAGGAAGACTTTAGCTTGCTTATGCGCTAGAGAGGAAACCACCACACCCTGATCTCCAGCTGCTCAAGCAATGCCCCACAGTCATCAGCAGCCTTTGGTGGGTGACGCTTTGGGTATCTGAGGCTGTTAAGATGATACAACCACGCTGGTGGATTACATTACAAAAACAGGGAGAAAGAGGCGACACATTGGAAAGGAACAAAAACTGGGTTCTATTTGCTGTTGGGTTGCTGAATGCAGAGCAACACCGTAAAAAACCTCATGCAAATTCAACTCCATTAAAGAACCTGATGCAACTCCAACAGTACTGTAAGCATTCTCAAGGCTTGGAAAAAGCAATTTGTTCCTGTCTGGTCAAAATGTTGCATTTTGGCTTTGGCCAGATTTCTAATTTTTTTACTACTTGTTTGAACCTCGAAAAGAGAACTGTGAAATGGTAAACACACACTTCAAACAAACCTTAACATGAGAAATTTTGACTCTGTCTAAACTTCTGCAAAATAGGTAAAAACCCCTCCACTCAATTTCATCCTTGTCATTGCTTTCTTGTTAACATATTTTGAGTCTGAAAAAAAAAAGTTTCCCCTGAGCTCAGCTTGCCTCATCATGAACTTTAGAGACGTAAGCTGTTCATCTCACAATACTTTTTTTCTTATAGCTTTCTAGAAAAGTCTACCAAAGACTTCAGCATCAAGGTTTGTAATGAACCTGGATATCACAAATGATCTACCTAACACAGAGGATCAAACTGGAATTACGATTGAGTGCTCTTCAGTTTGGCTTCAGCCTCCTATAAACCAATCTCCAGCCACAGTCAAAGCCCAAGCGTCTGCTGCTGTGAAAATGAGATGGGACAGCTAGATGAACAGACACGGATGCAAGGTTGAAAGATTTTGGTTTTCATCAAAAAGCCAGAGAATAAAACTGATGTTTAGCTTGGGAGCCCAGGAGGTTATGACAGCCTCTTTAAAAGGTGAAATTTTACAACACTCAGTGCGATTTCAGGCTGTCTGAAGATTCAGACAGACATGGGGATATGTGGCCTTGCTGCTGAACCTCAGTCAAAAATGCATCAAATCTTCCCAATTTACAGGGTCCACAGATCAGCACACAGACATTTGACTGACTGGGAAGAGCCTGTTCGGTCCCGGCTGCTCGGTGATGCTGCCCTGGCCAGACATGCACATCCTCAGTGTCCACCCCAAGGAGAAAGCAGTGTCCTGGTTTAAACCTCCCTGAAACTCTGAGCATGAGGAGCTGCTCAGACATTGAAGTTGAATTATTGCTTGCTCAGCCTCTTAACAACTTCTTACCAAACTTATCCATTTTGTTGGTTTTATTTTTTACACTGAAAAAAATCAGAAAAAAAAAGAGCAGAAAGCGATTTGCCACCTTCTCCCAAAACTTGTTTCCAATAAAGAATAATAATAAAAGAAGAGCTTAATGTAGCACATGTTGATAAAAAAAAATCTTTTTTAATCAGTTCATACTATTCAAAAGAAAACTCTGAGAGAGTCTTTAACTTATTGCTGAAGAATTTCCATGTATTTATGTTCCTAGCAAAGTTTTCAGGTGTCAGACCACTATTCTCATCTCTGGGATATGTCCACTCCTCAGCGAGCCCTGAACTAAATTACCAATGAAATAAATGACAGTAACTTCAGGCGCTGAAAGGAACCATCTGGTGGAGATGAGACTAACAGATGTGCTTTCGCTGTCGGTATCTCAATCCACATACTTAAGAACTGCACTGCTATGTACCTCCTTGCTCCCCGGCTTATTAATAATGTAGCATTTCTGCTCTTGCAGAGCTGAGGGATCCCACTCATCACGCCAGGCCCTGCGTCGTGCCAGACGTTGCAGTCTCGAAGCACTAAAGCCCTAATGCTCCAGTGAACTCTGCGCACTGGCCTTGGAAGGAGATGAAATGCAGGACCAAGTTCTAAGGAACAAGACAAACAACTGCTCACTGAATAGGATAGAGGGTGATATTGATCGCGGCCACACAGGGAATAAGTAATAGTAGGAAGAGAAAGCAAGATCTTTTGAGTGCTACTCCTACATATTATCTGCCAAATCAACTCTCCTCCTGAACAGATGAGAGCAAATCTTATTCCTTCCTGCTGTGTCTTGTAGGCACACTGTGACTGATGCCGGTTTCTTTGGATATTCCATTCTGAAATCAGGCTAAGCAATAATGTGATTTAAGGAGCAGATCCATATTGTCGCTGGACAGGCACCCTGGACTCACCCAGACCCACATTTGCAAAGTCCCAGCAAGTGTGACTTGCTGGGTAGGCAGAGGGTTGCTCCCAAGCAGAGCCTTGTGACCTTGTTCTTATGGCAACTTCCTAATCAGTTCTTTTTAAGAGCAGCAAAGTTATTGGTAGTAGAAACAGGGCGCTCTGACGGTGAAGGGTCCCACATCGTTCAAGGTGGGAGGTGTGGACTTTTGCTGTCGGGGAAATAAAGATTCCATTTGGCAGATTCCTGGTGCATCTCTCGCTCGCGAAGCTACAAGCATTATGCTGTAGCTGGGAGCTGCAACAAGAGCGTAGCCACGCCACAGTTTCTTGCCTGCAGTTGACTTTGGTGCTGTACAGGTTGATTAATATTTATCTTTGTGCAATAAAGTACAGTTTTCTACAACCAATGATAACCTGTTTCTCCTACTGAAAACTAGCACACAGAAGGTGCAAATTACAAAATAGAAAGGCAACATGTGAGAACAACAGAAACCATAGGTCTGGGAGCGTCTTTCGAAGGGGACGTGTGTATTAGGGTGGGTCTGTTCAGCTGCAAACCAGGTAGAAAAAAATTTGTGAGTACCTGGCATTGTGCAGCTCACTCTTGTTTTCCGCATGAAGAGACCGCATGGGCAGGGGAGCTGTGTCTGCCTGTACAGAAGAATGTCTGCACTGAGAGAAGTCACCTGAAAACGGAGGTATGTATGTCATGTGGACTTGAAGGCTTTTGCTGGTCCTTCAGAGCTGCAGTGTTCAGAAAGCCCTTAAGGAGCTTCTTATCAGAGGTTGCTTCTGATGAGCGGGGGAAGCTGATGATGGTTTTTGTGTCGTGTTAGAGACAACTGGCCAAGGAAAGGGAAGCTGGAAATAGATTTTTACTTTTATATTTGCCAAGCCAGAAGCTATCCTACCACAGGGCAATTTCTTCCTATACTTGGGGAAGGTGATAAGTGTCATCCTTGGAAGACCGGAGTGAAATCTTGCTGCTACCAAAGACAGTGGACAGAAACTTTGCTCATTCAATCATTGCCAGCCCACAAGCTCTTTCAAAGGATGTCCTTTTCTCAAGGACTGAATGTGAAATAGGGATAGCTTTGCAAACCAGAGTTGGGTTCCACATGTGAAGGGCTGATAGCTGTGAATCATAGCACCTTTCTGGGTTAAATTCCTTGAAATTAAAATATATGTCCAGTACAATCAATTCTTTGTGTAGCTGCATGTTCAGAAGTCAGAAATGAGGTAATATTTAATTGTGGAGTCTTCAGCCTTGGATATATTCAAAAGCCATTCGGACACGGTCCTGGGCAACTGGCTCTAGGTGGTCCTGCTGGAGCACAGGGGTTGTACCAGATGACCTCCAGAGGTCCTTTCCAACCTCAGCCAGTCTCTGATTCTCTCATTCTGTGATCCTGTGAATATCTGAAGACTGCTTCCCATCTACCAGAGAAAACTCCAACTGAAGTTACTAGGACCCTACTGGAATAGGACTATAGAGTATTGTATAGCAGACTGTACCGTGATGGCTTGACAGCCAACATCACCATTGCAGTTTGTGTGATGCTTTGTACAACGAGTTATGGCCCTACCCAGAGCTGGTGGTGATGTTGTACCAGTATTCAATCATCCTCATATTTTACCAACAGTAATGGAGCTCATGTCATGGAGAAACATAACTCTGACACCTAAGCCATTCAAAGAAAAGGTCTCTCGTTTTCTATCCCCACTAGAAGGGACTTGACTGAGGAATTTGCAATGGGCCAGTTTATAGCAAATATAAACTGATATTCAAAGGTTTCTCCCGTATGTGGCCACCCTTCTCCCTACTTCTACTTCAAATCACAGCATCTGGCCACTCCTATCAGCACAAAATTAGAAGCATTGGGTGAGTATTTCCAGAAAATACCCAAAAGAGGTACTTGTTTGCTAAGCCAGGCTGCTTCCTTGTTTAAAAGTAGACAGCATAAAGGAAACCAGTGGGTAGGTTCCCTGAGAGACACAGCCTTGCAAACCTGACTTCTTCAGGTCTGAAGGCAAAGAAGGACTTTGCTGGGAGCCCTTTGCAAAAGCAGTCACAGGCTGCACCTCCCAGTAACTCGTGTTACTTGAGTGACCTCGAGTAACCCTCGAGAGTGACCTCGTTTGTTGTTGCATCCATAGCACGATCAGATTTCCCCTACTGACATTTCAATCCATTATTCTGACATTAAGGGAAAATATCCAATTGATAGACTGACTTTAACAGGCAGAGACTATATTATATTAGGCACAATCTGGAAACTTAAAAATTGTCTGAAAAGAAATGGAAAAATTATTTCAGTCAATAATGATTCCACTACATATTTCTCAGAGTTGCCAGCTGCAGTGATGAGAGTTCAAATGTCAGGACTTCAGGCTGATCCTGTGATGTCCCAACACCTGGAAGTGAGACTTTCACCTTACTTTCATTCACTTACAGTCAGGAGGGGAAGTGAGAAACTCCAAGCGGCTCAGAAAAGTCATAGAACACGAGATTAGATGAGGGAAAGTGAAAGACTCATGAAGACCCATCTTTATTTGCTTGTTTCCCTACCTTGAAGAACTGTGCTATTTTTTCAGGCAGCCCTTTGACTTTTTAGTGTTACAGTGCTGCTGTGCCTCGTGTGCTAAAGGGGCATGCCTGGAAATGAATCCTAGTAGGGCAGATCCAAGAGCCTGAAGAGGTTAAGCATGCTCTGCTCCGTGGGTTGAGGAATAAAAAAGTTTAGGACAAGTACTTTTTTTCAAGAAAGTCAAGGACTAGGGCGGTCAGAGCTCGGCAAAGCAAGGAAGGACCCAGGAGTGCAAGGTTTGGAGCTGCTGCTGGACGAGGCCCATACAATGCATAAACCTTGCTGGCTGAAATCCCTCCTTCTGTCTCAAAGACAAGGACTGTGCAAAGCGATGGGACAAGATTATGGATGCACACACGCTTTCTGCACTGTGCCACGGATTCAGTAAGGTGAGCGTGAGCAAATTATGGATGCTCTTTTGATTGGTTTGCAACGATCTTTTAATGGCAGTGAGACGGTGTGCAGTTACAGCGTATTGATTTTCTTTTGTCCATGAAGTAATTTGTAGTGGTGGAGATTTATTCTCCTCTTTACATTTTCCATGAAGCTAGTAGGCAGCCAGGCCAATGACAGCTGGCAGTTGGTCTCACATTTCTATGGATGGCACAGGCGACCGCCTCTTGTGCTCAGAGGATCATTGGGTGCCAGGGGACTAGCCTAGGGAGAGCAGAGTTGGCCCAGGTGATTTCTGCGGGCTCATTTCCACCGCTGACAGGCAGTGATACTGTCTGTCAGGTCACCGCTGCTGCAGTTGCAATCCAGGGAGCATTTGACCTGCCAGCTCTCAGACCAGGGGACCCATCCTCTTAAGTCTTTCCCTCAAGGGAGCACTGTTGCTATGAAGGTATCTTACAGGTGGTGTTTTATTTTTGGTGGGTTTTGTGTGGCCTTTTTTTTTTCCTTTTAATGCATTTGGGACCAGCAGCGCCAGCCCCTCAGTTATTCCAACCCTGAACAGGAGCTAACGTAGGCTCTGGTTTCCAGCTGCACCTTGTCGCTGCGGAGAAAAGGAAAACAGCTTGAGACAGCATCTACTTTTCATCAGGCTCATCTGCAGTCTAGAGAAGGAAGAGCTGGCTGGCATCACTATCTTTTATATTTCTGCACAGCTCTGAGGTTTCATGGACATCTCCACCCCTCTTCCATCAGCACATTCAAGGAGCAGACACTGATTTCAGTCTCCCCAACAAGACTTTTGTGTGCCTTTCTGCCTGGCCTGGTTTCATGGAGTTCATGCAAAGATCTGGAAGCCAGAAAGTGACATTTTGATCACTTTGACCATCTGCAGATCACAGACTGTAACTTCAAGTTAAACTAGGCCATAGCTTTTAAAAATAAAGATCAAACCTACAACTCTGACATATGACCAAGACTGAGAATGTTTCCTGCTTGACTAGGCTGTTCCACTGATTGAATGTTAGGCTTCTTTTTGTGTTAGTTTAGCAGGTCAGAGCAATAGCCACAGCTTAGATTCCCTCAATACTAAGCCCTAAGAAACAAGCCCTAAAAAAAAAAAAAAGAGCTTGACATGTAACTATAAGGAAGAAGGAGGACATGGGTGCAAAAAGAGGAGAGAGAAGATGCTTGAGCATATCTATGCTGCTGAACACTGAAGTCACAGTACCCGAGCTAGGCTGGGCCTTCGAACAGTGTAGCTGCGGCAGCACAGTGCTGGGTCTGCCATAGCAATCCCCAAAATCAGCCCCCATGGGGCTTCAGGTCTCTTTTTTGGCTAGACTGCTCCAACTGCCTGAATTAGCTGGGGTATCAGTGCTGCACCCTGTACCTACACCTGTGCCTCATTTGGCATTCATCAGCAGGTGCTGCCAGACTGCGCCGGCACGTTGGTAGGTTTTGTGGGCATCCCAGTAGTGATTTTTAACAAAATGGTTGAAAGGGATCATGAGGGAGGTTTGTGTGTGGATGACATCCTCCTGAAAGCCTTGGGAGCTTTGGAGGAGACAGCATGAGGGTGCTTGATGGAGCTTCTACCAAAGGTTGAGTGGAGGTTGGTGTTAGAGACCGGCTGAAAATGGGGTTAGATCTTGTCACCCTCAATGAGAAATGAAAAGCCTTGAAGCACTGCAAACATTTTCCTTGGTAAGATGGATGAGCCAGCAGAAGGATAGAAAGAGAAAGGCAACAAAATTTGACACGACTTGTGTGTGCTTACACTGAAACTGAGATCCCACTTACTTCTAGGGTAGTATAGCTGCACCCTCCATGCGCGGGGTCTTGTTATATCCAAGACTGCTAGGTCAAGAGGTCCTCAAGCTTCAGATCTTTTATCCCAGGAAATGATCCCTGTGGTTCTGCTCTTCAGCACCTTTCTCAAAGCATGCCCTACTTAAAATAGGACATGGCTTTTTAATGGCAGTTTCACTCCCACTATAGACAGTGTTGCTTTCTGTTCCTGATTCCTGGATAGTCCCCTGACCATTTTTTCAAGTACCAACTCTCTGCTCCTGTGTCACTGAAGCTCATGAGCAGCTGCTTGCCCATTTTGCTCCTGAAGTCTTCTGCAGAGTAACTGGTTTTCTGTCTGCAGCTTTCCTTCTTGTAAACATGATCCAGATGTTCCAGCTGCACATGCATGAGGAATATGCATGTGCAATACTAAAACATATTGTGTGTGGTTTACCAAGAAGTCCTGTACTTTGTCATTCGCAAGAATCCAGCTGATCTATGAATAAGCCAAGATAAAGCCATATTATCTTGACCAACAGATATAACTGCTTTCCTGTTTTCCTCTGGTTTTAGGCTATATCCCCTCTGACTGAACCAATTTTCTGTTTGACAAGGGCCAGCACAACCTACCGGGAGATGCTTGTCACCGGTCCCTCTGAACACTCCCAACACAGCCTGTTACAGCCTCCTGGCTGCACGCTCCAGCTCGGCAGCAGCACTTTCTTTTTATTACAGAGATCTCCAGTGTCAGCCAAGGAGGTGGATATCAAACCTGTGCGCGTTGGGTGCTGCCAGCAACACATCATAAATAACAGTAATGGAGCGTAATTGCTCATCAGGCCAAATGATAGCCTGGAGTGCTCCATCTGGCCAAACTCCCTTTGACGTCAGCGGGCGTCTTGCCAGCAGGTGTGCAATAGGATTGGGGTCCCAGGCAGCGGTACCGCCAGTGAGGTACTGTGGCATCAGTACTAGGGCCTGATGCAGGCCCCCTTGAAGCTGCTGGGTGTCTTTGCGCTGATTTTGGAAGGCTTTAGCTAGCTCCCCTTGCGTTACACTGCTTCCCAGCCAGTACAGGTACATCTGCACAACAGTTATCCCATGGAGCATGGAGGAGAAGAATTCCTGATGCTGAGTGATGGGATTTTAAATTTGGAGAGGAGATGGAATCTCTTTCCTGTTGGATCTTAAATGCTGGTTTGTACAGGGGGGTGATTTGGGACCTGAAACCATCCCAAAAGGCTGCCTTTCAGAAGATGCAACTGAAAAAAACCCAACATGTAATTGATATTGAAAAGTGTTGTGTCCCTGGTGTAAGGGCTGTAAAAGCCAAACAAGCTGGTGTGCCTGCCCATCAATCACCTATTGCTCTGTGACATTGGCACAACCCTTTGCAAGCAAAAATAATTTACTGCCCTCCCCGCCCCACCCTGTGAAAATTATTTACCATCTCCACTTTGGTTTGAACATTTACTGTTGTGGTTCAAAACTGTGATGAATTGGTTAGCTATAAATTTTCTTTCCTTCCTCCTTCGCCTCCCACCTCTTCCTGGGCAATGCTGGGATGAAGGTTAAGGCATAGGGTGTTATCTGAAGTAAGCGCTCTGTTCTCAGTGCCCCATACATCCTCGCTAACGCTTATAGCTCCCCTGTGGTACTGGGAAGTATCTTCGCTGTTGCACTGAGGTAGAACAGGAGCTGGAGAGAGATAAATGGCCTAGTTATCAAAACTTCCTAGCCTCCCACAGCCCTCCTTGGGAATACAGCTATAAATGACATTCAAATGATGCTGATAGATGTTAGCTGAGCGGGGAGCAGAACGCGTGCGTTCCCGGCGCCGCGCTCGGGTCAGCCACTTCTTGCTGATAGCGTCGGGGAGATCTCGGCTAACCTGACACCGGCTGCTGATGCGATAGCCCTGCGGGTGAGAGAGCACGCTGCCTGCTCACGTCTGCTTGCGGACAAATCCCTTGGGGCGGCAAAGGTTCAAAATCGGATGGTGGCTGAGATCTGTTAATGCCGGAGTTTGCAGAGCTGCAGGCAGATACGTTAGCTACAAACTGGGCGTGGAATGGTAGCAGGGGGGAGCTCCAGGCTGAGAGCGCTGTTTTCTAATTCTTTGACACTGAATCCGCTCAGAGGGTCTAAATATCAGTGGGGAACCAGCCCTTCTTCCACCCAGCAATGCAACGGCAGAAGTGTCATTTTTGAGTGACCTGGGACATCTCCAGTAGTGGCCTATAGTCTGGCCCAGGGTAGCATGGCCCCTGCAGCCCTATGGTGGGCCAAAAAATCACCTGCAGGAGCTCCTTTTCCGTCTGTTGGCCTTCCCGGTGTGTGAAACAGGGGAAGGACCGCTCAGACCATGAACCTCTCGGGGAACAGAGCAGCAGCAGCTAGAGGAGGTAGCAAATCTGCTTCTCTTATGAGTCTGGAAGGGCTCTTGGGTGTCTTGGTGTCTCTTCAGGAGATACCAGCAGAACTCCCCCATCTGGAGGAGGAGGACCTCTCATGAAAACAACAGGCAATCTGTAAGGCTTTGTCTTTTTTTTTTTTTTTTTAATTTATTTGGTTATTATTGCTTATAGAATCATAGAATTATTAAGGTTGGAAAAGACCCCTGAGATCATCTAGTCCAACCATCAAGCCAAAACGCCATGTCTACTAAACCATGTCCTGGAGTGTCACATCCACACGTTTTTTGGACACCTCCAGGGATGGGGACTTGGCTCGACTGGGCCCTTGGTGTCCTCCCAAGGTGTAGATGCGTGCGAGTGCTCAGCCCTGCCGGCGGGTTTTTACTGAAGAGCAGCTCTAAGAGGAGAGGGGCTGTTTCTCCGGCGTTGCGGCACCGAGGGTGCGGGGCACGCAGAAGCTGTCTCCTCCGTCTTCCTTGCAGCCAAAATCGCTTCCCCTCAGGACTTAGGTCCGAGACTGGGCCGGGGTGCCGGCACACACGCTGAAACGGGGGGAGGGAGGGAGCTCTTTCGGTCCCGGGGGTCAGGGCAGCCCCCCCCCGAGGAGCC
>VZTL01079018.1:0-11318 GCA_013400535.1 Scopus umbretta
AGGGTGTTGCAGGAGGGTTGGGGATCCCTCAGGAGGATCAAGACAGGCACTTCATACAGCCCTATAGAAGTGCATTTGGCCCTCTGCATCCAGGGATGTGCACAAGATTTAACACAAACAGTCTTACGAGAAAAGGAGCTTCCAAAACTACGGCCTAGCGGATGACAGCAGGGCAAAGCAGCTGTGCCTGTATCTGCTAAAGGCAATGCATGTTGGAAAACAGAGCTAGAAAATACACTTTCACTATAACAAACAAGGCGTTGCACATGGCTTCCTTTGGTGAGAACTGGGCACTTCAGTAGTGGGGAACAGTGCCACTAAAGGATTCCTGAACAATTCAGAGATACTACCTATTTTTATCATCTAATCAAGCAGGATCAGCTCAACCTTTCAAGGTGCATTTAAGACTCCTCTGGAGGCACACAGCCCTGGATACAGTGGCTTTCTGGGCTGATGGCTAAAGTTGTGCAACATGACTTCCTAATAATCTTAAACATCCAGAAAATCTAATGAGCGACAGAGATGTTGTTGGCTGTACTGTAGTTTCAACAGTTTTCAACATTTTCCTGTCATAATGTGTAATAATATAACATGGATGTAATATATGACAATATGGTATTATCAGCTGGTTATTTTGCATACTTAAATATGCTGAGGAGGGGAGACCTGTCACCAGAATTTGCTGATTTATTGCATTAAATTGATTCCTGGAAAAATTTTACTGGGCAAAATTGCTTTGGGAATTTCTTTGGTTGCTTGCCCACCTACCCGCTTAGCAGCCTGTATGATACATGACCCATCTCTTGTGCTTCTCACTCAGTACTCTGTAGTTTCTGGGGCCTTCCATGTTGTTTATTTTGACAGTCAGGCGGTTGGATAGGCATAGGATTAGAGATCCCAGGGCTGCCAGGGGCTCAGTTCTGTGGGTGTTTTATCTATTCTATAGAAAATTTGAATGGTTTTGGTTTTCTTTCTGATTTAGAGCAGATGTGAATTTCAGGTTGTCAGATTTCAAAATCTGGAGCTGATCAGTGTAATGGAATGATTTTTCCCTGACCAGCCCTGTCTTCGGCAGGAGCCTGTTATGGTGGTCCACCACAGTGTTGTGGGGTAAGAGGCCCCTCCAGTTCTCAAAGGAGCAGAATTCTTGAGTGGAGGCCAAGCGCATAGGATGGGCTCACAGATCTCATTGATGTCTGCTGCGCTGGGAAGCCTTCGTGTATGAATGTCAGTCCTTAAGTGGTTTCCTACATACTGGATAATGTACCTTAAAGGAATCATTCACTGTGCAACACCATCCAGGTGGCCACCACGTTTGCCTTCACTGTAAACTCCCAGAAGACTGACTGACTGAGGGAATTAGAGGGACCAACTTTCACAGGACAGTCATTAATAGTCTCTGGAGTAAAGCTCCCGTGTTGGTTATCTGCCATCTCTCCTGCAGCTTCACAGCTTCAGAAAACTGACTGCGTTGTGAGTTTTCCTGCCTCTTCCTAAGTCTTGAGAGTGGCTTCCGCTTATGCAACTTCAGTTGCACACAGAAGCAAAGGAAAAAGATTGGCTTAGTTCTGAAATGGAGGATAATGCTGTTCAGGTTGTTCACTCACAGGATCATCTTTTCAGAGGGAACTGATAATTTAGAAAAGAGGAAATGTGTAAGTTCTTTTGAAATTACTTTTGAATACTGTAGACATTACCGTGTCTTAGAAAGGCGTGAATACCTCTGTCTCATTAAAAAAAAAAAAGGGGGAGGGGAGTCATCATCCCATCCTTATTATTACTATGCTTTTCTAAGATTTTATTAATACCTGAAAGACTTAATCAGAAAAAAGAGTCTCTTTTGTGCAGGCATTGTATATGCACATTGTGAAAACAATTTTCTGTCTCAAGCAGCTTATCATTAAAAATCCCAACCTGAAAAGGTTTATACACATGCATCTTTTTATGCCATGTGAAATTAGTTGGAACATTTTTATGAGCTGGAATTAACATTGTTTGGGATCGGGGCCCAAGTATGCTGATCAGACTGTATGGAATACCTCATCTGCACAGAGTGCTGTTAAAAAGAATGACTTAGTTTTCACTATTGGGACAAAATCTCAGCCAAATGGTGTTTGCTACTTTTGCCAGCCATCAGCATTTTACCAGTCTTGAATCTGTATCATGTACTCAGGCACCAGGATCTGGCAAACTCATTTTTCCACTGAAAATGTCCAGGATTGTCGGAATTTGCTACTTGTAGAAGTATAGAAGGTAACTACAGAGAATGAACTCAAACCAAAATGAAAAATCTGCTTTCTTCAGTTGCAGCAAGAGAGTTCTTGATTGGATTATAAAGATAGTATGTGTGGGGGGAAAAAGTGACAAAATATTTTGTTTCAGGGTTAGTATTTATCACGGAATGACATGTCTTTCCTTAGAAGCTATATTCCATAGAAACTGTAAAACCACCTGTGAAAAGGAAAAAGGAGCTCGGCTGTTTCACTTCACTAACATCTCCTATCAGAGTTGTAATTCTTCCTGTATTGTTCTTCAGTTTTGATTCTTAAAGCAGCTAAGGGAGACTAGGTAGTCTCTTCCGCCTTCACGTTTTCTATAAATCAATAGCTTAATTTTACTATTCCTTTAAAAATCCAGTAAATACAACTGTATCTTTTTCCTATCCTGTCCTAAACACATAGGTGGTCAGTGGGATCTTTTAGTAAGTTGCTGCATTAGTGAATTACCTCAGATATCATCTCATTCAGAAGCAGCATGTTTGATCTACATATTTGTGCCTGTGTTTACACACCTCCTGCAGGGAGAAGCCTCACTGAACACCTGCAGCATTGACCCTATCGTTGGGATCAGTGTTTTGTTTGTTAAACGCTCCCCAATTATACTATTATTTTAAAGGCTAGCATTGTTTTTAGGTTAGTTGCTCTACCTGTACTGCTTCATTCTTGCATCACAAAGGTTTCCAGGAGGAGTTAAGGCTTGCTTGTTAATCTCATTTTACAGGTGTCTTGGAAGTTTATACTGTTCGATGTAGAATAGGTCCAGTATGCTGCCAACTGGACAAAACCATGTTTCATAGAGCAGGTATAAGAGAGGAAGAGAAAGGAGCTAGCAGCCATCTTACACAGGTTTTCTCTTGATCGCGGTGGTTCACAGGCTTTTCCGTATCAGAATCGCAGACGTCTGTTCTAGGTGCCATCTTTTACCAGTGCAGCAGTAGTGGAATGGGAGAGTCATCGTGGTCTTCTGAGGTCCAGCCAGGGAACTCTTGTTCTGCAGTGTATGTGTAAGTGCAGTCTCCTTATCCAGATGATAGCTTCCCTAGTTTCTGTTCATTTAATTTACTGTTTGTTGTGGTTGGATGCTTTGTACGTTGATGGGTTGGTTTCGTTTGTGCATATATTTTGCTGGTTTAATGACTGAGATTGGTTGAATTTTGGTACTGAAAGAGATATCAGACTGACTGTTGGGGCTGGATCTTTCCTGTGGCTGGCAGCGATGCGTTTTCAATAAACGTGCTTCCTGAAAGTCATGTCATTTGTCATTGGGATCCATCTGCATTGCAGGTAGTGTATCTCCAGGTCAGGGTTTTTTTTTTTTCCTTCCTGATTTGCTCCTATTCAGGCACTTCTCATCAATCTACTTCAAACCCAATTTTAGCATAGTTCACATAATACCCAAAGGCTACTGTGTGTTTCTGCTCCATCGGTCATGTTTATTACATTCACCTCTCTCTTTTGGGACATAGATTTTCTTCCTAACATTGTGTTCAGAGTTTGTGTGTGTTGAGGGAGGGCAAGAAACAGCCCAGCCATCCACTCTTCCCTTAGGTGTTATTTTCATTACCTGCAATTTACTGCTGTGTGCTATCTTATTCACCTCTGTGTAATTCCAGAGAATGAATCTGTACAAATATTAGTTCAACTGATCTTTCCAGGGCAATAGTGGCAGCCCTGTAATTTGGGTTATTTAAAACATGCAATGTGCTTTAGGGAATAGTTTTGTTTTTCCTCTCATTAGATCTTTCCCTGGCTTCTAACCATCCTCACTGAAAGCTGTCAGCCTTGACATTTCAGATCCTAAACTGTAGTTTCTCTTTCCCAGTGACTTCAGTTTTGTTCTTGGAAGGTGAATAGCAGTTTTCTGATAGGACTCAAAGCCAGATCTCATTAATACAAAGCACATCTACAGTATCTGTGGAACTCCTGTTGTTCCCTTCAAGCACTGGGAGACAGACAGGCTGTTTGCTCTTGGTCAGTGCTTGGTTGTATAGACCCTGTAACAGACCCATCTTCCAATGTATTTTTACCTGACTGATTTTTTTTTTTTAAGCTTACTCTGAGCGAAACATTTAGAAGACTTGATTTCTACAATTTCTGTTGGTTTCACATACCCCTGAAGTCATAACAATTTGAGATCTATTTTGATGAACTGTGCTAGTTAAAACAGAGCAAAAATACAATTGTGGTCATGCTGAGGATTTGGCTGGAGTTTAGCTTAACAATTGTCTACGTGGAATTAAGAAAAAAAAAAAAAGTACAATTGTGTGTTCCTGTTGATATATTTTCTTTCAGTAAATCTGCTTGTATAATCTGCCATGTAGCTCAGTTGGGATACTGATTTAGTTCCATGTGACACCCAAAAGGAGGACACTATTCACAGAATCTGGAAAGGATTTCTGGAGGCTGGAAGAGACCTCTGGAGTTCTCCATTCTGATGTCCTGCTCACAGCATGTTCAGCTGTGAGGTCAGACCAGGTTGCTCAGGGCTTTATTCATTTGGGTCTTGAAAATGCCAAAGACAGAGACTGCACAACCTTTCCAGACTGCCTGGTATTAGAAGGCTGTGAGTAGTTCTCTCCAAAGCTCTCCGTTTTCCAGGCTGAACAAACCCAGCTCCCTCAACCTCTCCTCACAGGACAAGTGCTCCAGCCCAGCTCCCAGACTTCCTTGGTTACCCTCCTTTGGGCTTGCTCCAGTTGATCAACATCCTTCTTGTACCAACGGGCTCAAAACTGGATGCAGTTTTTTATATAGGGTCTCACAAGTGCAGAGATGTTAATCACGTTCCCTGACCTAACGCCATGCTCCTGTCAGTACAGCCCAGGGTGCTCTTGGCTGTCTTTGCTGCCAGGGTACACTGCTGGCTTGTGTCTAGCTCGCTGTCCACCAAGAACCCAGGTCCTGTTTGGCCAGATGATCCCCAGGCTGTATTGTTGTGGGGAAGTCTTCCTTCCCAGGTGCAGGGCTTTGCGTTTGTTCTTGTTAAATTCCATACAGCTCCTGTCGACCATTCTGCCAGTCTGTTGGGGTCCCTCTGGACGGCGGCTTCACCTCCAAGTATATTGACTGGTCCCCCAACTTGTCGTTTGTCATCTCTGCAAATGCGATGAGGGTGCACTCAGTTGTCTCCTCCAGGTCGTTGATAAAGATGTTATCTCTTGCTCAGGTAAAATACTTATCATATGACTGAGGAGGCATGGAGAAGAAAAATATTAACAAATAATGTTCTGTATTGACTTACTGGAAAAATATAGGATGCTAAAAAGTTTTTTGTTGTTTCTTTTTCAATCCCCCAAACAGAACTGTTGGACAGACATAATGAGTGTCATAGATCTTAATGTACAATGGACATATAGATAAACCTTACTGAAGCAAATAGGACCAACAATTTAGGAAGGTCTCATTCATTTACTGATTTTTAAGCTAGTTTGCCAGCCAGGATTTGAAAAGAAAATAAAGCATTTGGTTCTGTAATTATTTGTGCAACTACAAATTCAGTCTCTGCTTTCAGCCATCTGCCCTGCAGGCATTATTTTTAGTGCCATTTGGATCATTGGCACAGTGTATGATCCTCTGCATCTTCTTGCGTTTTGTGGCTGCCTTGGTGCTGATAATTCTCATACAAATATCCATGTTCATATTCTTGCCTTTTGAACCCTAGCCTTTTGCTTTATCTCTTTTAGACTTTTTAAGGGTCTTCATAACAGCTGCATGGGCAGGGGAAGCAATGCTGTATTCTTGGACAGGCATGCTTTTATTTACTGTGTGAGATTCACAGTGAAACAAGTTTATTCCTCTGAAGCTTCACATGAAGAAATGCAATCTTAATTTCTGCAGCAGCAGCTGTGTTGTCTGTACTTTACTGGTCAGTTCAGTGGTAACTGATAGGTGTACCAGTAAAAGTAGGCTGTTGTCCTCTCTGCCATATGAGTATGGCATAGAAGAAATCCAAGAGCTTCTGCTGTTGCTCGTGTTGGCAGTAGAAGGGCAAACTAAGACTGAATGTCCTTGGGCTGCTCCTCAATGAAGAAGATGGCCAGACTTTTGCTTGTTTAGATGGCCCAGGAAAGAAGTTACTCATTTTACTATAAAGATAGTAGTTGCAGATTTTACTCTAAATCAGATGACTGAGCAACTGCTTTGGGGTCAGAAAAACTTGATGATTCCTAGTGTGAGGGGAGCCCTCACAGTCTTTTCAGAGTGATTTGTTTCATTTAAAAGTCTTTGATTAAGGTGTGTGCCTGATATAATAATGTTCTCCCAAGAGGCTTCTGGTGAACTCAGCATATGGTGTAGATGGGGGAGCTGACTTCATTTTATGTGGGGACTTGCAGGTGTTGGGACTCTATAGAGATTATTGGCTTCACTGGTTAGGAATTCACTGAATTTCACTTCTTTGAAGAACGTAACTGTGTGCCATTCCCTCTGGAGCATGACTTCAGCCTGCAGGTCCCTGACCCTGTTAATGGGCTTTCACAGTAGCATTTCGTCAGTGCTGCTGGAAAGCTTGTTCCTAAAGGCTTAAGAGTAACATTATCCAGAGCAGTTGGGTTTTATGGAGCTACAGAGAGAGACTTTATGGAAGTATAGAGATTATAGAGAAGTGTAATTGGGTGAATATGACAGATGGTATCCAATAAGCCAAGTGTTATCTCTTTGCAGGAATTTTATTTCATATGCTTTTAGAGACTTTGTAATGTTCAAATGGCACACTGCACCCATTCTTGTCCTTTTGAGTCAGCCTTGTTCTAGAAGTTCCCATAACCTGCTTCTTTTAACATGGCCACACACCAGCTTTCTTCACGGCAAGAGTGCATGGATAAGATCAGAGTGATCTTGAAGATTAGTCTGGTATGGTGTATTTTTTTTTCTTTCTATCTGGTTTGATGATTGGTTTTGAATTGCAGTTGACAGTATGGCAGAAGACGCTCGAGATGAAAAGATCTCCTCATTTTCCATTGCTCCTCATTTAGTGTTGTAAGTGGGAGTAATATTTTCTTACCCAATTCCCCATCTTTTTATAATGTGAACTGTTTGTTTCAGGAGTTTTCCCTGACTATTCATTTTATTTATTCATTTCCCTGACTACATTAATTTTGCTTGTGCAAAGGTCCTTGATTTCACATAGAGTTTTTGGGTGCTGCTGTTAGTAAAGTATTATCATGACACAACAGAAAAAGAAAATGCAGGGGTGACACTTTTAAACAGTGTATGAAAGTTTAGTGGTAGTATATGTCTTCCCTTGTTTGACCAGGAACACTTCTCACCGCAATTAGTGCTGGGCTGCAGAGATGTGATAGATGTGATTTTGGACCTTTGTCTTGGTAAAAAAGGTATTGTCATGGAAAATGTTCCTTTATGAAGCAGTGTCAGGAAGGAACAAGAACATTGCCTCATTTGTCAGGCAGAAACAATAGAGCTGCTTTACTGTGTCAGACTTTTTCCTTTAAAATAATAAAGAAAATCAGTGACTACATGCATCTTGCACATTCTAATTGAAAACATTTCTTCTTGGTTATTTTTTTCTTGCAGTGGCTTACTGAAATGTGAGCAGTTTGCACATTATAAGAGTCAAGGGGAAGTACTTGCTGTGAAATGTGTTGTTACTTGAATTAAGGCTTTTCCAATTTTAGTTAAATCGAAATCAGTCCATGTGGAATTACAGCAAAGTGTAGCAAGATGTTGATTTACAGAAGCTCTTGCCTTCATCTCAGAAGTAAATTGTGGAGCTTCATGGGGTTATGAAGCTTCATCCTTAAAACTTGATTGGTCTTGGGTTTCTCTCTAAATTATTTTTAAGGAATACTTCTTCCTTACATTTTTGTCTTCATTATGACATGCAGCAGTACAGAAAGCTTTGTTATTTTTGTGTAAATTGAATTTAATCTTGAAACTGTCTCTGTAAAATAGATTTTGTGTCTTAAAAAGGTGGTATGAAAAGTAATGCTTTGACAGAAAGTATTTCCCTTTAGAAATTAGGAGGTGGGGATATTTGAATCAAATGCCGTGTTTAAAATGTGAAAATATGCTATCTAAATTTAATACTTATGTCTTTGTGAGCTTTGGTCCAGGCTGCTGCTGCTATGAATCTTTAAGATATATAGGCTTGACTTCTTAAGCCCAACATCCAGTAAGCTCTAATGGGTGGGTTGCTTGAGTTATGTATAGATAGATGGGTCTTCCCTGGAGGAAACATATACAAGCTCTGATTTGTTAACTGAATTTGGACTAGACTGTTACTGCAAACCTGAAGTGCTGTTTACAATATTATATATAGTGTAAAATTGCTTTTTGTTTTAAATGGGGTCAAAGCCATAGCCAAGATGCCGGGTGGATACATGATACTTGATCAAACAGGAATAAAAATGAATCTTGCTGGATCTTCAGGATGCTTCAGTGTGCTCAGCAGATTGCTAAAATTGCAGATTGCTTTCTCTTCAATAATTCAATTTTCATGAATTATAAAGTTATATTTCTCTACGAAGACTGACTGAGTTTCATGCTGCTTGGATTTTCTAGCATCACATCAAACATGTAGGCAGAATTGTTCTAACAGCCTTGCTTTCTAAGAGATTATTTCCTGTAGTGGTCCTGCTGTGTTACAGCCATAGTTTTTCCAGTGTACCTGGCCTTTACTCTCTGACCATCCCAGTTATGAGGACCACTGAACAACAAAACCATGGCCAGTTTTGAAACTGGGCAGGGTAGGCTGGGTCCTCACCATGTGCACAACTCTTCTAGGGGAAAGAGCAATTGATTTTTTTTTTTCTTTTCAAAGACCAGGAAGGGCAAAGGCTCTGCTTTGGCTCCTAGACTTCTATGTTTTCTAAAAAAAAAAATAGGGTAGGTTCTCTGGATTTCAGCTCTTGGACCCTGAAGCCTCTGTCAGAGTGAATGGGCTGCCAGATGCTGTGGCAAGATTGTCTGCTAAGTCTTTCTGCAAGGCTTCACTGAAGCATGAGAAAGGGTCAGTGGTGGTTACACACTTGCATTTCAGAGTCCGCTGCAGATGTTTTTAAAGGCAGCAAGAGTGAGGGCCTGATGGAATGGCTATGGAGACAAAGCTTATTATTTGTATTTATTTATTTATTAATCCACCCATCGATTTATTTATTTATTGAAAACCTGATGTCCCTTAATGGCAAATCTCAGGAGTCACCCCGTCTCAGGAGAGTTCTTCCATTGAAAATCAGGGAATGTGAAATATTGGCCACTAATCAGCAACTCCAAGGTCCACTAGTCTTGTAGAAAATATTAACAAAGTACACAGTCTCAACCTAGAGTGCTCTGCTATTCTAGCAGAAGAATATTAGGCTAAATTGGATTGTCTTTTTATTTGGATTTGCATAACAATTATTTAGGCATCAAGAAAGGACAGAACTGCAGCTTTTCACTGATACTGGCATTGAGTAACTGTTAAAATAGACAGAGTTGGTGGTAATGAGATTACTTTTAAGGCCTTTCTTACATCGTGGAGGATTCAAAAGAGTGGTGTGTCTGTCTGGTGGGAGTAAGGCATTCTAGTCCAAGTCCAGTAATCTGAAGGGGGCAAGAATTGTTGAAATACCTGTATTCTGCTGAGCCTTGGTATCGTTGAAGAAAGCCAGAGTTCAATTTTAGCTGTTAAATGTTATGGCTTAAATAATGCAAAGCTTATAGTTAATGCATATTTACAAAAGGATTGTAGAAAACAACCCAGAACTTTATAAAATATGAAGTGAGAGAATGAAGGACCTGGAAGTTCAAGTTGAGCTTGTCAGCTGGTTTTCAAGGCATGCTGCTTTTGGTGTCAACTTTGATTGCATATATTCAGAGGCTTTAAAAACATCTTGCAGTAGAAGGGCAATATGGAGAGGTGTTTTAGCATTACAGCATTCACAGTTTTTGGATGGAGGTTCATTTTTTGGCAGTCCTTTGGTGTGTCTGATAGTTGCTTTGCATTCGTGGAATGCTGAATGAATGCAAATCACACCCTTCCTCTGACTGATGTTTGTTATGGTGTTACTTAAACTGCCATGTTTACCATGGTAAGGCTGGGCATAAAGAGACCTGAGGGAGCTGTGCTTGTTTACCTGAACCTGAATTTAGCTTGCTGTGGCTTCCCAGGGAGTCACAAGTAAGGTTTAGAACCTGACTGAGGACACTTCCCTGCTCCCTTGTTCCGTGCAGTGTGGTATGCCAGGATACGGTGTGATGGGAAAGCAGAGGAAGCTAGTGTCATCCGGAGCGCTTAGACACCTTGTCTGTGATACAGAATTTAGGACTATAGCCAATCCAGCATAATACTGAAAACCATTATATTCACATAAAGATAATTACTGAACTGGTGGTTTATGGGAATGTGTGAGATGTGTATATATAGCTCATTTAACATATCTGAGGGAGTCAGCATAGTCTGATTTATAAGGCATAAGATGAGAAGAGATCCGAGTTTTCTCCTTAGCTCTGCAGATGACTGCTGGAGTGGAGCACTACTGGCTCGTGACCTCTCTGGGTATTACAGCTGTATATGCATTGCTGCCACTGCAGTTCTTAGGGTCTGTATTAGCGTCATTGCATGGTTTTGCCTTTTTTCAGGCATTGTCTTAAATGAGGAGGATTTGTTCAGGCCATTAAGCCTGGAACTTTCCACTTAAGCATCTTTTACTCAATTGTTTGGCCAAGGATAACAGTTTGGGTAATTTTACTTCCTAGCAGTGCAGCTAATATGTATTGCAGTTGTAGTGAAGCATTCTTGAAAAAAAACCCGATATTGTATACCATGGAAGAATGTGTCTTCTTTTTATAACTTATTTTGTAATTTATCAAACGAAGAATGCTTGGTGTAAAGCAGAACATTTTTGTGAGTGTGAGGGTTGTTTTCTTGAATTTTTTTTGTTGACTATGAGTAATGTCTTACCTGTACAAGGGACTGGGTAATTTCATACCCAGGGTACTTGTATAGCATAGCTTCATTCTGTGGAATATCAGCCTTTTGTAACATATAACCTGAATACAAATTGTAAAAATCTGATGATACCAATTGTCCTGGTTTCAGCT